>BRZM01001345.1:12200-34209 GCA_033238685.1 Lates japonicus | reverse complement strand
TGAAATCATCATGCATCATGTATCATCGAATAAAATTACCCAGCAGTACGCAATGAGTTACATTAGCATTCGTTCATCATTGTTGCTCACATCATAATATGCTGTAATGATGATATTACTTTTAGCTGCAGAGGCGTTAGATTCTGACTTTCTGCACTCAGCGGGAGAGGCGGCTCAATCAGCTGAAGTAAGCTGTGACGAAAGTGACAGGTTTCAGGCTTGACAAAGATGAGTAAAGTTACTAGTTTCTCATACGAAGTATATACACAAGAAAATGACATTTAGATTCAACTAAATAATTGGGAGCTCATTGATGAGAAAAGTACTTCCGTGCTGTAATGTTTTCCTCAAAGAACTTTAAATACTTAGTTATTAGTTAATGTTAGTTAGTTAATGGTATGTATTAAAATGAAAATGCAATGGTAATGCAGTGGAAGGTGCCATCATGATATATACTGTTTTCAGCTACAACTGATTCAGGCTGCATCGTGTGACTGATTTATTGTTTTCTCAAGTAGACACTTCATTGCTTTAAAGTGTGTTGGTGGCATATATTTCAGGACATTTTAATGGCCTCCCATTGAGTTCCATTAAGTTGTTCAAAAGGCCATTGAAGTTCTTTGGTTGAGGTGGCCATTTTTTTTCTGATCTTGCCATTTAGCAATACAATTGTGTGTCTCGGTCTGAAAAGACTATACACTGAATTTTGCAATAATATACTCTGAAATTCAGAATCCTATATATGACTGTGTACCGTCGGTGATATCACGGCTGTAAAACCATCAACGATATACGAGCATTGTAGCAGACAGGCATATCATGGTCAGAACAAATACCTTCAAACGGTATGAAAACCCAAATTAACACAGTTCAATGGGTCTCAAAACACTGCAGCCATAAGCTGCTCCATACATCATCTCCACAACTATCAGTAAGTCATAAAAAGCCAACAAAAGGCATCATAGTAGGGAAAATACATTTTCTCCTGGAAACTGCTGATTGTGAACAATAAAAAAACTGCTTCTGTAGGTGGACATTCTCAGCCTGGCCAATTCTAAAACTTTTTATAAAAATGCGACTGGGCAGACTCAACTTTGAGCATTAGCCTCCTTGGCGTGAAAAGCCACTTACTGTTGGAACTGAGGCAGCACAGATAACCTCCCAGAGTCCTGAACTCTTCCTCCTCTTCGGCCATTGTAGGTTGAAAAGTAATATTAAATCTATACTGACATGTTTGGCATAGCTATAGATGTGGTTTGCTAGCTCTGACCAGTCGCTCTCTGACCATCAATTAAATGACATGAAAATGGTGGCGTCATGGTAGGCGCTAGAAGGCCTAGCCTCGTAACTCAAAATCTGATTGGTTAAAAGGATCCGCAGGCAACAGTTTCATCATCATTCATTTTAAATTACAGGGGCCTGCAGTGTTTATTCTATGGTATAAGGCGAATTTCTATTGCATGGCAACTGGGGCTGAAATCTGATTGGATAAACTCTGAATGACTGTACTGGAAGCAGGAACCAAGAGAAAGCTGGAGGTAGACTAGTGAGACAATATGTAAGTAATAATGAAAAAAAAAACATATGTAAAGAAATATGATTCAGTGAATTGTGTGACAGTGTTTAGGCCAGCAGAAGGCCTTTGGCCCTGACAGCCCACCACAACATAACTGTCTGTTAACATGAGAAATTCAGTGGGGAAAGTCTGGTTCTATAATCGAACCTGGTATCTAACTGAGGTAATACCATTATTGCTGGACCACCTAGATGTTTCGGGGTAAGGATCAGCAGAATTGTGTCAATGTTTTCAATTAATGTTACATTCCCAATGTCATCTCTTTAGAATTTGCTCATTGTGAGTATGAGTGTGAAATTCTTCAGACAAATTTCATAAATCACAAGTTATCCAGAAAGAAAGCATACGATATGCATTCAGCTTTGATATAATCTAGGTGTAAAGTGCATTTAAGCATTTCTGTGCTTTGAGACTGGCATCAACATTGGTTCTTAAAAGAACAATCTAAACCTTAGATAGTCACCGTTTCGATATAGTAAAATAATTCTGTTTTAAAATCATCAATAGCACCATCATCTTGTGCTTATAATACATGGGGCAAATATGAAGAGACATCAAGGTAGTAGAACCAGGCATGGGTCTTACAACATATGTCTTGGCTAGACATAGGTTACCAACCTTGCTTTGCCTTCCTTGTATACATGGGTTTTGATGGTAGGTGCACATCATACCACACTGGACACTAGAGTGTTGTTCCATACATTGGCCAGTGTGCCAGAATCTGCTAGTTTCTCACATCCAGGGTGACTGGCGGATGGCCAGAATTGCTGAGCAGCTTGGGAATATCTCCACCCAGTCCTTCTGTGAAGGAGACCCTGCAGGTAAAACAAACAAACAGTAGCATCAAGAATCAGAATGTGTATTAGCTTCAAATAACAGTTTTCAATGGAAAGTATAATTAATCATCCGTCATTAGATTGGACCTTCTTTTGCAGCTATATTTCAACTTCATTTTGTACTATTACTGTGACGAGCTAAGATAATCACCTTTGTCCCAGTAGGAAAATTTACATATTACCTTTTGCAGGGTTGTAAAACAAATTCCACAACTGGAAGAAGAGACGACATTTGCCAAATATGTATTTGCTCTGTTCTCCAGAGATGGGAAGTGAAACTGTTCTCCTGTGAGGCTTTCTTCATAGCTGCTGGCTGTAACTTCATATTACTTATTATAAAACTTATTGCTATTTATTATGAGAGTGCTATCAATATTTCATCTAACTCTACTGAAGGTGGTGAGCATGTTCTCCAACATGCTGAACTATTTTTAAAAAAAAGAGCGGTGAATCCATGTCCTATTGGGACTGTCCTCATACAAAACAACCTCATAGTTCCTTAGTGCAGGCAGCATGTTACGACTCGAATTTGTTGTTAGGTGACATCTGTGGTTTGTGTGAGACTGCATCAGTCATATAAGGAGTTCAAGTGACAAGGCCCTTTGGTGGCCATAAAGAAAAGGGAGAAAGGAGGTCAGGTGGCATTACAGAGCCAAAATGTCTGTGCGGGGAGGTCAGTGCTTGAAGGTGAAATGATGACTTCAGCCCGATCAACCAATAAATGTTTTGTTGTTCCTACATTCATTTGGGGATTTTTTGTTATTTAGAAGGAGGTATTGATAAGCCACAATAAGATTTTGTTATTATTTCTGATTTACGAGTCTATTGGTCATTGGTTAAAACAAGGGTAAAAATAATTGAAAGATATGACACCATCAGACAACTGAGTGAAATAAATTGGCTATTCAATCATTTTATCATTCATTCAGTCCACTACACTTGTCACACAACTGTATTATTAATACTTTGCAGAGCTAAGGTCCAGTGTATAACATTTACGGAGAATCTATTGTCGAAATTGAATATAATATACAATTATATGTTTTCATTAGTGTATAATCATAGAATTAATCATCAATGTGTTTCTATGTTGATGCCACAGCCTGTCTGATTTTACAAGATTAACAACTACATACAAATATCTAAATATACAGTGTTTCTCCCCGGTGACTGTTATGGCGTGGTTGTATAATTGATAATAATAAACAAACTTGCAGGAGATGAAGGGAGAGTTCGGGGGACAGGTAATTAGCATTCTCCACTAGATGCCACTAAATCCACCACACTGCTCCTTTAAGATCAGATTGAGAATATGTTATCTTCATAAAATAGGACACCTTTAGAATACATTGTTGACATGTCTTGCTACCTTTGGAATTGTTAATTTGTTGGTCCAGTCTCACAAATTAAGATAAACCAGGAGGTAATGGTTCAATCTGTATTGAAAAAAAATGTCGCGTTCTTCAGCAGCTGAGAAAAGCCATCTCCACATAAACTTGAATTTGTCCATGAGAATAGGAAGGCTTGGGGTTGTGTAATTAATCTTCATTGTGAAGTCGATAATGTGTAAATGCAGGGTTTTACAGAGAGCTGCACAAAGAAAAGTACTCAGTGAAGCAGAACAGAAATAGAAGTTGCTGCTCAGTGCTGATACCGCAGTATATGGAATGTGAGAAGGAAGATTTGACTTGGCGCTTCCGCCGACATATAATGTATGAAACCATAAGACCTGAAACTTTGCTTTACCATTTCCTCCAGCAGTTTGTGTACCTCGATGCGACAAAGTCTTGCTGAGAAAGCAAAACTCAAAGTGTCATTAAATGTTTGTGCATGTGTGTACCCCCTGTATGTGTGTGTGTGGCGTGTGTGGTTTCGGTGAGGGACTGATTTGTCCAGTCTCAATGTGTTCTGAGTTATTACCCAGAGCAGAACTTTATCCTCCTAAATGTAGTTTAAGTGGGGATCTGGCTGTCTCTTCATGCATACACACTTAGAGCAGACTTGTGTGTGCTAATGTTGAGAAAGGATTACACAGGAGAATTTAGCCCTTCATCTGAATAACAGCAAAACAAAATCCCACATATAAAAACTCAATTTTATTTTTGAAAACAGCGGCAATAAAAATTACTTTAATCCGTATTGATGTTCTCCAGTCCTCCTTATTATATAAAAGATTTAAGAGGTGGGAGCATATTTTTGGCCTTGAGTATTCGTAGTCAATGTTTCCAGGTGTCCTGCTTCTGTGTGGACACCAGGTGACTTTCAAAGCTCATGCTGAAACTGGCAGACAATACTGAGACTATAAAACTACACATACCCCACTGCTCACTAAGGCTATGAGATATTCTTTTTCCAACAAATGTAGTCTCCCCACATCATATTTTGCTTGTTTTGCTTTGTCTTTATTTTATTTTTTCAAATCAGCTTTGATTCAAAGCTAAAGAGGCTGGTGGAGCCTGAGGTGCAAATGTCAGTACCATATTGAAATATTTTCTATGCAAGTGAGTCATTTCAGTCATTCAGCCAGTTTAATAATCTCCTGAGACAGCAGTAATCCGGGTCATGTCACCCAGCGTAATGGAAAGAACAGCAAAACAAGTGAAACTTAAAGGGGCTTCCCTCTCTGTTGGGAGGCTGCTTCAGCCACCCATGGTTATTGGCACAATTATAATCCAGATGTTGAATGCTGTGAAGTGTGTGAAACACCAGATGTTGCTCTGAATGAGATTCAGGGTGAGTTGTTTACAACCAGCAGCTCATAGTGTGACACTACTCGAAAAGGTTTGTGGGTGGAGTATTACTTAGAGAGGATAATACAGGTTTATTATAACCTGGGTCTCATTTTCATCACATCATTTCTTTATTATCTTTATTTATTTTTTTTTTTAAATTTCATCTTATTTATGATTCACTCATCACAGTAACTGTAAATCTGACAATCACAACAATCACAAACAGTCAAGATGA
The DNA here is from genome assembly GCA_033238685.1 of Lates japonicus. Taxonomy (NCBI): domain Eukaryota; kingdom Metazoa; phylum Chordata; class Actinopteri; family Centropomidae; genus Lates; species Lates japonicus. The sequence continues at coordinate 28,830 of BRZM01001345.1, read as the reverse complement.
TCAGACAAGTTATAAACTTAAACTGGACAGAAACTCAAAATGAGCTCACCAATAATGGTTTTGAAAATAATATATAATAATTCTATGATCAATTGCCTTCGCACTCAGGAAACAAAAGTTACACGGAATAATCAGTAGATATGTTTATGCATTCTAGTAACCTGGCTACTATAAATCTAATGTGTACATGCAGCAAATCAATACAATCTGATTTCTTCCTGCACCCACCTTATTTTGTAAGCATGGCTTACTTCTAATAATAGTGTTTAGTGATAAGTGCTGCTTCTGTCAGACGAAATTAGACTTTTCTAACACTGGGGTGTGTCCTGGAATTTACAGTTAGCCAAATGTTCAGTAGTAGTTATTTAGACCTCTAGAATAATTTGTGTTGGGTTCAGTTTACTCTGACTTTGAATTGTGGTGATTCAAGAATCTCCACCTTCAATCCTTAACTAAACTACATACCCTATTTCTTTAGCAACTTGCAACTGTATTAAACTAGCCTAATCCATGTATTCCTCAAACTTCTTGTCTTAAACAATGTTCCGAAATATAAACCTCCTACAATAATTAAAGTTGTTTTCTAAAGTTCTTCTCAAAAGAGCTATAGAGGTGTGGAAGAATGACATTTTTAAATGTTATGTATGGTAATGTTGTGTTTTCCTGTTTGGCTCTGTTACTATGAATAAATACAGACAGTTATGAAAAGGTCTGTTTATAATAACACTGCACTTTTCCTGGAGACCTCAGCCTTCAGTTGTTTGTAGCTGGAGAAAAGGATAGAGATGCCATGATGTCCAGAAGCTGATGAATGGTCTCCAAAGTCTTTCATTTGTACTGAAACGAAACCTGTGGGGTGATCCCACAAAAATACATCCTGCCCATCCCTGTCTAACTGTTAATCAGCAGAGCAGTGTGTGTGCAGTGTGCAATAACTGCATTCTAATAAGCTGGCTACTTGACTTTGAGTTGTGACATCTGTTGAGGCCCCCATGTGTATTGGCATGTCTATAGTGGTTGCAGAACATCTTGATTTCATTTCACATGTTAACAGGTTAGGTCACACAGCCGTGTAAGGACATATAGCGCATCATCTAGAGTTTTGGCATGTCGCCAATTTTCACGCCTTCGGATATTGTAGTTCCCAGTGGTGGGAATCTTTTTTGTATACATGTGTTCTTGTAAGAACTCAAAATGACAGCCAGGTTTCTTCAAGTCCCTGACCTGAGTATGGACAATAAAGTTTTTGTTTAAATGATGTGTAAGGAATCAGCTCACTGGAAAGCGGCTGCAACAGAGTTCTTGTGATTGCTGCCCTGTCAAACTTCTTGTTAGTTTAGTCAAATAGACAAATAAGGTCAAGATGTAATAATCTGGGTGTACTGTAAATATTGACACAGTAATTCTTTTTAGTAATCCAATACAATATGATTTCAAATACTGAAAGGAAGAATAAAGTCTCTGGGGATATATCAGAAAGAAAGAAGAATTTATTCCTTTCCTTGAGCCAACAGAAACCTGGTGGACAATGGGCCACATGATAGAACAACAGATTCAGAACAGACTGAACAACCCGGAACAGAACAGATTAATTCAATTGGTGCATAAGAGGCAGACATGAGCATGTGCCATTCAGTAACTGTCATATGAGTTATGTGTAAGATGGTCTGCTTTTCTCGAGGAAAAACACTTGCAGAAGAAGGAGTCAGGATGTCGCGTTCAGGCTTGCCTCTGTTCCACCAGTAGATATTGAGCTATTTCAATGGATAAGAAAAAAACTTTCAATTATTGGTGGTGCTAGAGTAAATGTCAGAGTATCTTACTTACTTACTTTACTTTCTTGTCCCTGTGGGGAAATTCATTTTCACAGCTGTACAGGCAGGGAGACGCCATAGCACACACCCACACATATAACACACTACAGTCTCATTGGTGACAAAGTACAGATATCGTTTACGAGACCATTATCACATGTGTTCAGAGTATTGTTAGCTGTGGAGATTAAACTGTTTAAGCGTACTCTGTTGTATCTGATGGACCTGTATAAATGACCAGAGGGTAACAGGGAGAAACAATGGTGCAGTGGGTGAGTGTGGTCACATGTTGTGCCTGAAGCGATGGTGTAATAGCCTTAGTGAGAGGTTGGGGAGTGGGAGACCAGTAGTTTTAGCAGCTGCTATGGAGGTTATTTTGTGAACATGTCGGTTTTGACTGAGCATTGTCATGAAACAAGGAGAACAGTATGAAGAGTTGTGGATGATACTTTGCAACATTAACGGTGTCGGAGATCACCACAGTCTTTTTGGATTCATCTCTGGGCACCATGGATATCAGTTTGGAAATTTACTTTGATTAGAAGAAAAGTCAATGGGTGTCAACCTCTGGGATATGAGTGTCTGTACAAAGCTTATAGGATCCATCAACAGTTGTTAAGATACAAAATTGATTTAAGAACATGAGAACTTTCTTGAATCACCAAAGTTAAACAAAGTTGTGTTTACAAACCATGGGCAATTGTGGTTTAATATTATTCACTTGGTGTTGAAGAATAATTTACCATCTACTCTCAATCTTCCATCTGCATTTATTGTGCTACATTTCCACATTTCTTATTATTATTTATTTTTTTTGTCTGCAGGGTACATGTGATGATAGTATTTATCTACCTAAATCAAAAGGACCTCAGTTTTCATAATGGCATCACTCATTTCCCCAGCTACCTTAAATTACAGTCAACCTGCTGCTTTCATGATCCCTGGTGATTTTTTTCATTCCGAAGCTGCACCTCAGTAATTACAGGAACAATCCGGTGATTACTAGCAGCAGGGGATTCTAGGGAATTGACATTTCCAGTGTTTCCTTATTTAGATAAGTTTCACCAGGGTGAATTACTGCTGCTTTTTGAGGCCAGTGTCTGTCATTGGTCCTCAGTTTAGCATTGAAAAAAGAGCGTGCAGCGTTGCCTCAGCTGCATCTCTGCAGGTCCAAGTATATAAATGTATGCCTCATATGGAAACAGCCCTAAAACTTCCTGCCCTCCAGCTTAGGGAACAGACAGAGAAAGGGCAGTCGGTGGGACCAAGCAATCAATGTCTCCTCCACCGCTCAGACCCGAGTGCTATCGATTCCCTCTCTCTGTGAAGAGGAGGTGTTGATGGACTGAAGGTGCTGCCTAAGGGAGTGGAAAAAGTGAAAAGGAAGAAAAAGGGTAGGGGCAAAGGAAGGCCAGAAAACCTGTGAAAAGAGGAAAGCAGAAAGTAATGGTGCCTATACTGACTCTGCTGGAGCTGTGGTGGCCCTGACCTGCAGGAGTTTAAACAGACCCCCTGTCTCCTCTGTCTGGGGTCTGTTCCTAACCTTTCCACCATTCAGATGGTAAAGGAGTTGAAAAAGCTTAAGAGATAGGTGGTAGTGATGGATACAGTCGTTTCTTCTCCAGAATGAGGTTAGACCAGGTAACCTGGTTTTGACTGACAGAATAACATCAGTTTTTAGCCTGAACACTGTTCATCTGTATGAAATTCACTGTAAACACTACAGCACCTAGCATCAGTCTGATGTAGCAAAAAGGGCACAAGTGTAAGCAGCTGATTGGGTTTTACTGAAGGTTTGCCTCAGGGAGCTAACTGACAGGAGACTGAGGGTTTACCCTTCTTTTAGTACATGTTGTACAGAATGTGAGCCTGAATCACAGTGTTACAGCAACATGCTGGTTTGAGGATATTGGCCATTAAATCAAAATCAGATAGAACAGGTCTTTATCGTCACTGTTTTCACAACAATGAAACACCAGATTCTGGGCAGTCAGTCTCACCCACCCACAATATAACAGTGTTGTAAGATCTCTCTCTGTCTCTCTAAAATGTGAAATTAAATGAGTTTAATTGAAACCTACTGATGATGTACAGGAGGGGATCTGTCTCTGCACTCTCCTCTGTAGATGGAGGCTGGTGACTACAGTGGACTGAAAGAGAACAGAAGCCTCGTGTATGTTTTTCTGAAGACCTGCTGTGACTCCATGTCTCCCTGCAACAAACCCAGTGATGGATCTGCTTTCTCAGCCGCTGATAGGCTTTTATAATTGCTGGGTGTTTTCTGCTTGACATCTCCAGGCTAAAGGTTTAGCTCCCTTAAAAGCAGTGGATGGAAGTCACGAGGGGGGATGAACTTGAGTGTCGCTGCTCTCTAGCTCAGTTTTTTTTTTTTTTCCTCTTCAAGCCCTTGTTTTTTCCTCTCGTCCCCCTGGTAAGATTCAGATGTTTTCCTCCATGTTCAACGGGCTGTTCACTCTGCTGTGACGCTGGTGCCGGCAGAACTCAACCCATCACCTTAGCACCCTTCAAATCTCTTGATTTATCTTCTGATTTATCTCCTGTGCTGTTGCTTTCTCCCTCTGTTTCCTCCCCCTCTCACGCCGCCCGTGGCCCCTCTGCCAGAGGGCTGTGGAGGCCGAGCAAAACTCAGCTCAAATCAATGTGTGGAGTGGATTAGCTTTGAAGATACTTTTTAAGGCGCTATGAGTGATTCCTTAGTGTTGGAGAAGAAGTGGGGGCAGCGCGCTGTCAGGTAGTGTCAAGGGACGGTAGTAATAGCCTGTGTGTGGGTGTGTGTGTGTATGTGTGGGGGGTTATGTTGAGGAAGGTGAATGCAATCATCCAGGGTTGTGTTGCTGTTTAACACTTAGATTCCCCCTGAGAATAACATCCCAAGCTGTTTGGCCTTCACAGGTAGCTGCTGATTATTTTGCAAGTGCAGGCCAAAACATGCTTACTATAGACACACACACACACACACACACACACACACACACACACACACACACACACACACACACACAGTGCATATTCAGGAATAAAACACTCCAATATTGTACTTATGCAACAGAACAGCACTGGTTCAGAGCTGTACAGATCAAGGTAAAGTCAGGTACAGAAATACAGAGAAGGAAAGGGGAAAAAAAGGAAAAAAAAAAACAAGGTTTGTCTCTCCTTTATTTTGTCTCTCTCTTCTATTTTCTTCCTTTATTCCCTTCTTTTTCTCTCTCTTATTTACAAATCTAAAAACACAAGGTACAAAAAAGGTTGTCTTGGTTCTGTCCCATGTATATCCACGTTTGTATGTATATGATGTTTTCTATTGTCTGTATATGTCTTTTTATCTGTGTAGTGTATGATCTTCCTTCACCAATAAAAAAAAAAAATACAGAGGGTCCCTGTCTTTTTCACACCGGAGGGAAACAGTCACCCTTTACAGTTCAGCCGATTAAAGACAGTGCTCTGAATGCAGAGCTATTTGTGTGTATGTCACCAGGAGGAATTTAGAAAGCCAAAGTGAAACTGTAAAGTCTGGGGTCTGTTTGAGAGGCAAGAGATCTTCATTCATCCATTATGTTAGTAAAAATATGAAGCGAGACATGACGTGTCTCGCTTCATATTTTTACTTGCTTAGATAAGGATGGTAGGTTTTCTTTTTAAAGCATCTAATAATGTTGTTTATTTTGTATTTTTTCACAGTCTTTGAAGAACACAGTTTTCCATAGAGGCTCATGGGCTAAAAGTCACTTGTCAGAGGAGGCGTGTCCAAGAGCAAGTCGAGTGGTCACAGCTTGGTCAGGCTGAGAGGGCTGGTCAGTGCAGAGGCTTTTAGACAACTGAGTTGAAAATACTGTTTCACTTTGACTTTGACTAATAAGGTTAGCTGAGACTGTCAGACAGTTCAGTGGATCGTCTGGTTAAAATTCTGATAATAGAGTCATTTCAGGGGCATTGTGAAGTTCAGAAAAATGTATTCCTTATTGTCTGTGAGAAAAGTAGCTGGCCACTGGTCGTCACGTGACCTGCAATTCTGACTGTGGCCACAATGCTACACAGTCCACTGTTCCTGGGGGCCTGATTTGGCCGCTCTGGCCTTCTGTACCTTTCCTGCACCTTCTCCTCCTCTTTCTACTAACTCAACCTTTCCTCCCCCCTCACTGTTAGGCTCGATCCCTGATGCCTCCCAGCAGAACATTCAGGGACACTGAGCAAAATGTAAAGTACAATAAACACAACACCACCTTATGAATTAAATATGTAAAAGAAACAGAATATTCTGCTGTTATTGGATTTGCTTGTCATTTCCTTTATGCAAACTGTGCTGTGGGGCACAGCATTGTTGCCGTGGTTCAGGCCCATTAAATTTGATTGTTATGGCGGTTACATGACGTTTATTAAAATTTTGCCGGTTGGCTCGGCAGCTGTGCGAGATAACTTGGTTATTTTTAGGCGCTGGTAATGGCTTACAGATTACAGCAGGTTGCAGGGCCGACAACAGAGCCTCATAATAAGGACTTAATGAAATATGAGCCTTCAAAATTATTCTTGTTTAACAGATGAGAACTCGCTTGCTTTCTGCTCATGCGTGTGTGTGGTTTTCTTCTGCATTTTCATTCCTCCCCTCCCTCTCCTCAGCCTTTGTATAAAAGGCTGTTTATCAAACCAGCCAGTTGGAAAAAACAGGAAGAAGTAAAAATAAAAAATAGAGAAAGAAAGATGGATTGCACTGTGCAAGAACAAAAGTTCTCCCACGACTTAATTATGCCTGTGAATCTCACTAATAGAACAAGCTGAATCCTCTCTACAGTTGTAGTAATATGCAGACACAGAGAACACACAGCATGTTGCCTCAGCTCTGAAATGTTCAGTCCTTTGGTCATGTGGTTAAACTAATGTTCAGTTGCATTCTGTTTTTTCAAACTGTTGTTTTTCCTGAGCTTTCACACTGTGTTAAAATGCAGCACAATGACAATGACCTGACATATGTCCACCATGGTGGAGCTTCAGCCCCTGGATATTCGCAGTCAAGTATTTCACACTTTCACACTTTTTATTTGCCTTGCACTGTATGTGAAAAGGTCTCCAGTTTGAGATAAAGCTAAAGAAAACCTTGGGTTACATTAGTTTTGACCACTTATTGTTCGGGTTATTTAAATATGTCATTGGCAGCTATTGCACACCCAGAACTGTCTTCGCCCTGCAGTATAGAAAGGTGGGGATATAACCAGGGCCAGCGGCCTTTCTTCCATGGGTCCAGATGTGCTAGCTAATCTTCATTTTTATTTATTTATCTTGTCAATGGAGTCTGGTAACAATATATAGCAATGTTTCTAATCAGACAAAATATCTGATGTTAAGTAATGTCAGACTCTTTGCATAGTACAGACATACTTTGACATGGACAACTGTCAGTTGGATTACACTGCAGCAGTTGTTGGTGGTGGCTGGGCAAAACTGTTCTTGATCAACACTGCACCCACTCTAAAGCTTTTTCTCCCTGTCAATCATTTACACCCAAAAAACATAGTAAAAGAAGGATCAGGTTGAAAAATACTGAAGTTATCCTTTAGTTGATCCCTCTGACAGCTTTTTCCTCCTGTGTTTTTCTGCTCTTCAGACTCAGAAGTACAGATCTGTCCTTGGCTGAAGTCATCTGTGTTTTTGTGCTCTGTCCCTTTTACTCCTCCTCGAGCCTACTACCTGTTTGATCTCTCTGATGCCATGTGAATACACTGAAGAGCAGCAAATTAGCCCGTCTTCTACCATGTTTCTGAGTTCTGAGTTGTTATCTAAAGGCGTTTACTGGGGCTATAAAAAACACTATGAAATGTATGTGTCAAGACACCTTCACAAGACAACATTAATATACTGTAAGGTGGGACTAAATCTTCCCAGAACAGCACTGACAAAAAACATATTCAGAAATCAAAGTAATTGAAATGATTAATGTATGTATCTTTTTTTTTCTAAACATGCAAGTGAAGTAGTGAAACTAATTTGTGTATATATGGAGAGCCATGGCAACACACGTCTTCCACCACTGTGCACTTCATGATTTTCATTAAAACATTTTTTAGGGATTGACATCAAGTCTGTACTGAATAGAAAAACATGTTGATTCAGCCCTATTCAAATTACTCAGTATTTACAGATGCCTATTCATTTCAATTACACATTGATGAACCACTGAGCTTTTGTCACAACTAACACATCACACATCACAAAGTCATTATTATTATTATTATAGTCACCTGACAAAATAACACAGTGATGCAGCCATATAAACTGTGAAAGAAAGCATGGCTTATTTGAGTATTTTCATCATTTTCATTTCCTTTATTGTTGTATTGTTCACATTAGCACCTGAGAAAATATTTCTCAGCTGATGACCTTGCTTCAGATGTCAGTGGTTGCTTTGCCTTTTACTATTTACAAAGGGTTCATGAGCTGTATTGGCTTTATTAGTGGTTAATACATCATAGATCAGTTATGAGCTAAGAATAATAGAATAATAAGAGCAATTGTTAGGTTGCAGATTGTAGAAAATCCTCCTCCAGCAGACACTTTGTCTTTTCCTCTCCCAATAATGACAGCTTCAGGATCATTGTGATGGTTCACTGACTTGTAATAGGGAGAGTGGAGCCTCTGACATTCCCACTCTGTGATTGGGTATGATCTCCCAGTCAGCAGCTTAAACTGCTGGAATCAGGCCCAGCGAGCTCAAGAGTAATGCTAATGCTGAACTGTAGATCAGTTAAATTCAAATTAAAAACGTTCATCTCCGCTATCCAGACAGGAAACTTTGAAAATAATAGAATTATAATCAGTTTGGTATGTTTGAGCACCTCCTGCTCCAGAAGCCAGGGATCATGGGTAATATACACTGTAAAGCTTAACAGAATTAAAAAACACCCGAGACTGCAGAGGCTGCTGTTGCTCAACAAAGTTACATTGTGTTGGTTTAACCATTATTAAAGACATTAAGTGCAGATTATCAGTCCTTTGTAAAAATAACCCTAACCCTAAAATCAATGCTGCATTTTCAAACCAAAACTGGACCTGGATTTAATCATGACTGACTGAGAAACTGTTATAATGTTGTACAGGACTTGATATTTATCACTAACCATTCACCATATACCTTTAAGCCTGAACACACAGCAAGACTGTGTTGTCTTACCTGACACTAAATGATTTGTTTCAACACCTTTATCACAAGATTGAGACATTGCTTTGTTTCTTATGCCTTGTTCAGACTGCCAGCTCAAATCTGTTTACGGCTTATCCAGATTATATCTGGACTGTGACTGATGCTTAAGAAAGCCTGAACAGCAAGAAGCCTAAATATACCCTACATTTTCTTTGTTCCTTTGTTAGTCTTTCTGGCAGCATGAGCAGATTGTATTTGATCCAGTGTTTTTTATAAAGTACCTTCATAGAGAACTGGTGGACTCTGCCATATATCTGCTACATTTATCAAGAAGTCTCCTTAAACATCTCTGATGAAGAAATCTGCCCCTCAGGTGGTTTGTAATGCGATTCCAATCAGATCTCTGCAGTGTCTCGCTCTAGATGTTCTGACCACTCAGATCAGATTCTCTCATTCGTTTATGTTCAGACAGATTAACATGAATAAACAAACATTCCAGTGACTGAATTCATGTAAATGACGTGAGGGGAGCAAAGATTAGGCATGATCACACAAAGCTTCACCATCTTATACAGTTTCTGTCTGAGGTTAACTTGCAAGTTACAGAACTGATCTATAAAAATCCAAACCATAGCATGTGTGTGTGACGTGTGTTTGAACAACAAACCTCTCTCTCCTCATTCCTCTTTATTCCTCAGTTTGCCCCCTCTCCCTTCTTTAATAAACACTGAGCTCTTGGAGGCAATTTGGTCTCCCTTGTTAACAAGACCTCATTAAAGCCCCACGCTTCATTCTCTTAATGAACTGATCAAGTTAAATGGAATGGAAAGTCAGGACTGGGAGTTTAAACACAACTACACATTCCCCTGAAACAGAGAGTCACAGTTGGTGTGTGGTGTGTGCTGAGTGAGCTGATTCAACACAAACTCCTCTTTTTAACAGCATACGGAGACACTGAAGTGAACAGACAAAGGATGGCTTTTAGCTGCTGTTGACCACATTAAGACGTTATATTTAGCCGTTGTTCAGCCGTTGATTGGTTGGCTTATTTACTTATTTATTGCTTGATAGATTGTAGAGTATGTAGTGTCAATTTAATCTACTATTTTTAGATTTAGTCTTATACTTCTTCTACACAGAGGTCACACTACATTGCAATTAAGAAGAACTTTGATTACACCATCTTTCCTTGTTTACACTGAACCAAGCGATGTAATGCCACCCCAGTGTGTGATTTTAGATAGCATGCTGGTACTGTGGAATCACAGCTGCCTGGGCGTCAGTCTGCTCTGTGGTGCCAGGTCTCACTTTTACACAGACATAACTTTGTGTTTGGTGACACTGATGATGAGGTTATTCTGTAATTTCGTAGGCTTCAGTGGTGCTGTTGTACTAGACTGTGCTGAACTCATACAGGAAGTGTTTAGAATGGCTTGTACACTACCATTAAATATATATGTAAGAAATTATTGGAACCTTTTTGCACATATAGAAGCTGTAGTCCTGTACCAGCTGCTACCAGCAGACTTAATTAAGCCCCAAACCACCAGCTCCTACATTATATCCTGGAATTTGATAAGCAGTACATGATGCACGGAGACTGCACGTAACTGTCACAAGTGGAATTCAATTCAATTCAAATTCCACAAGACCTGATTGTCAAATGTGTCTGGTAATTAGGTTGTGCATGCTTTAGCAATGGATAGCATGTTTAACATAAAAAAAAAAAAAAAGACTAGCTCAGTCAGCAGCTGGCAGCAACAACCAGCCCTGTCTGTCTCTGTCTGTCTGTTAAATAGACAGACGTGCAGCAAATAATCAACATTTGAAGGAATGCCACGAAATTTTGCACAGATGGAGCCAAGAGGATGCAATCTACTGCCTTGGCTGATCATCATGAGATTGACATTTTCACATGAGGTAGGTCTCACCAACTGATTAAATTGAGTCCAAACAAATTAGGTGTCCCTCTCTGGATGAACGGTAATAACCAATAAACTACTGTTCTATCATAAATGTTCATGTTGGAACTTACTATCCTAATGATTTCTTTTTCCCTGATCTCTGTAAATAGTGCTCATGTCAACATATATGTCATGATTTCGAGTGGGAAAATGATCATTCAGTGTAATCTAGCCCACGTGTAGTAGATAAGGTGTTCTTCATTCATGCACATTTTAATAGACCAACTCTGTAATCATATTACGCTTGCAAGTCATTAACATGCTAACACACTAAACTAAGTGGATGGACATGGCAGATAAAATAACTGCTAACATCTGCATGTTAGCATTGTTGGCCAGGAACAAGTTAGATTAGGTTTGGGGCACCACTGTGTGAAGTGTGTTGGTCAAACACAAACACACACACACACCATGGTTTTGGATTTTTATAGATCAGTTCTGTAACTTGCAAGCAATCAGACAGAAACTGTATAAGATGGTGAAGCTTTGTGATCATGCTCAATCTTTTCCCCTCACGTCATTTACATGAATTCAGTCACTGGAATGTTTGTTTATTCATGTTAATCTGTCTGAACATAAACGAATGAGAGAATCTGATCTGAGTGGTCAGAACATCTAGAGCTTCCCACAGAGAGCTGCTAAAATGACTGCCTCAATGATGTGATTATCTAATTGCATGAGTTTGTTATCAGGCTATTTTAGCAATGTTACTGTGTCTCAAAAGCTCAGTAACTGCTCTTCTGTGGCAGTTTCATCACCACTGATTGGACCAATGGTCAGAGCTCCAAGAATAAAACCTAAGATGGAACCCAGCTGGAACAGCAGCTTTCTTTTAATTGCTGCGTTGATCAACTGAATAAGCATTTTAGAATGATAAAGCTGTATGTAGGAATCTATTGGAACATACAACAACACAGTTTCATTGTACTCTGTATAATGACAATAAAGCTGATTCTGATTCTGACATTCTCCTTAACTCACAGCACCAATGTCTGTGCAGTGTGTGTGAATAGAGGTGTTGAGAAAACATTTTTAATTTTTATAATGAATCAACTTTTCTTTACCTTCCAGTCAACAACCTGACTTTTCTAGCTGTTTACCAGAAGGTTAGACTAAAAAGAACATTTCACAAACACCTCACTGCTATTGTCTTTCCCAGTCTTCAGAGCTCTGTTTGGCCTCGTTCTATATTTTAATGGTGTAACAAATTATTGTATTGTATTGTAATATATTGCACATTTCAGAATATATATCACACAAGAAAGAAATACAAAATAGGAAATAAATAGAAATAAAGACCCACTTTAAAATGAGTACAGTCAATGTTAAGCAGCCTGATAGCAGAAGGAAGGCAAATGAAAGTAGCAATTAGTTTTTCTCAGGGTACTATGTAGCACTGCCTTGAGAGCATTAAGATGAACGTTTAGAGAGGATGTGATCAGATCGTTCCTTGATAATTCCTTTTGCTTTCTGCGACGAGCTCCTAGGGAGAGAATACAAGTCTCTCTGGACTCATATGATCTTGGAGCAGACCTTTCGCCAGTACTGTGGATGCTGTTTCTGTCTTCAACAAGTTCTCCCAAACCAACCAAGCGTACATTTTAGTGTCTGCTATTTTGGTGAGTCTGAATTATGTGAAATGTATTAACTATATGTAGAGTAAGCCCAGATCTATCTATCGATCTATCAACACGGATCAGCATTAAAACAAACAGTTAGCCAGTTTTCATTTTCAACAGAATGGTGTATATGCACAGTAAGAGTATGTAAGACAAGTAATAAATAGAGGTTTACTAAAAAACAACCTTATAATGTTTTGATTCATTATTTGAATTTTTGATCAATATTTTGCATCACTGGTAGCTACATGTTATGCCTTTATAAGCTCCAGTTACAGGACATGCTGTGTCGCTGCTGTGTTGAAAATGCAGTGAAGGCTGACTGCTCAAGGCTGCTCTCCTTAGTGCTGTTAGATGAACTGTAGGTGATCCACTTCAGTCAGTCCACAGGGACTAAAAAACCTAAATAAAAACTGGATGTAATGCTTGAAAAATATTTCGTCTTTGTCTTTAGATCACAAATGAATGTGGGTTGAGTGGAATCAAGCATGATGGCTGGCAGTGCTTTGAGGGAACCTGAGCAGAGCAGCTGTCTGTGGAGTGGAAGCCCCTCATCCCTGATGTCTGTAGCCCACACAGCCTGCCTCTAACTTCATCCATCAGAATCCATCAACACAGAGAAAAGATGGAGCTCCACATACACACTTTCCTCACCCACTTCATTCTTGCATGTTTCTGAGGGCCCTCCAGACCATGTGGCGAATCGTTACCTTGCTTCTCGGAGAAGTGTTATTATTCTCTCCACTACACAAGTGACTCAGTCCACCAGTCAGGACACCACTCCTCAGAAAATCGAAGTGTCTTTCTTCTTTAAACTAGAAGCTTGAAGGATTGCCACCGACACCTTGCCTCCCTGACTTCTTCCTCCTCCCACTCATCATCATCTTCATCTCAGGGGGATGAGGGGGTCCTGGCACAATTTTAGAGGTTATCCACCATGTGACCAGCCTGTTCAATAGAGCTTTCAACAAGGGAATGGAATGTGATACATCTGCCCACTCACCTGTTTCTCTTTCCCTCTCTCTCCCCTGATGGGCAGTGATTTAAGGTGTGATCAAACTTACTGATTATTTTCTTTGTAGTTAGCTTTAATGCAGCATACCTTTTGCACTTGAGTAGACTTTTGTCTGTTATTATTGAGCATTTTTATTAGGGCTTGACATTAGCGGCAGGTAGCACAGTCACTCTTTTGAGCCACTTTTGTGGCTCCATGATGTGACGGCATATAGCAAGGGTAAACACACCAAGAGAGCAGACAAGTACAAAGACAAAACCTGATGATAAAACTGAAAAAGAACAAGAGATTTGGCTGGGACAATGGACTGAAAAGTCAAAACTATAAAGGACCACAAAAGTTTAGCCGGTGACCTTGGGCTATTGTTAAACTAACATTGTTCTTGTCTCTGCATTTGAAGTAGTTCACATGAATTGCAGGTCATTTTGAATTGGTTCGATCTTGATTTTAAAGTGACAGCCTTAGAAACTACCAACATCAAAATGACTAATAGCATCTTAACATCTAAAATGTTAAAGTTTTATACATGAACTATTTCAAATGTCTGAAAAAATGTGTCAGGCTGTTGCTCAAAATATTACTAAAAAAATTATAGTAATTTAATCTTTAGCATACATGTGTTTGTTGGTATACATGAGGAGGCGATAAATCTTTCGTTTCCCACTACAACCTTAATTGTGTCTGTTATGAATCCCATTGGCACAAGGTTTACGTGTAGTAAAAAAGTATCTGTATGTATCAGAATTAAGCTTCCTGTTGATTTTACTGTGATTTACAAATTTTTTTTTTATTGAGAACTGTATAGCAGAGCTGATGAGTTCCCACAATAACTCATGTTGTATTATTCAGATAGAGAGCTGGGGAACATAGGACCATGCTCACACTCTGTAGGTATGTGTGATCGAGCATCCTGATCATGGGCCAAAACAGTGACGGGACATACGCTGAATGTGACTGACCAGCATCATGTTGATAGATACAGTAACTATCTAAGTCTGACGATCAGACTACAAACTATATTTGACTTTCCAGCACTAGCTCAATGCTAAAACAAACTGTGGAGCTACAGACGGGTGACAAATTAAAACAACATAGTCTTAGTAAGGTGTTGTCCATCAAACCTGGAACCGCTTCAGTTCTCCTTGGCATTGATTCTGCCCTGAATTGAACTGAAGGATGAAGACCATTCTTCCAAAAGATATTCCTCATTTGGTGCTTATTGATGGTGGTGGAGAGCCGCTGTCCGGAAGGCATCAGACCAAAATCTCCTCAGGTGTTCAGCTGGGTTGAGATCCAGTGACGTGACTGTGCATATGCTTCTCATCATTTTCATACTCCACAAGTTTTCCTTTAATTTGTCACCTGTTTCTGAGAGTCTGGCTATGCAACACCAAAGTTTGACTAATGTTATGTTTTTCTGAATAGATACATAAAGTATGATATCATTATCAGCTTGTCATGAATCAAATGCCTGCCAATGTTGACCCTGGTTTTCCTCTAACATCGGTCACATTCGTAAGTGAAACGGGTACAGTGTTCACCCAATCAAACAAACCTGACTTTTGGGGTATACTTGGATCCAGAGCCAGGTCCTGATGAGAAAGCTCACACGCTGTAAGCATGCTTTGATTTTCCCTGAACTTTGTCCTGAGTCCTTTACACAGACGCCGTCCACAGGTTGTTATAGGCAACTGTGAACGCTTTGAAAGGTCTCATTTTTGGGTTATGTTACAATCTGTTCACACATTGAAAATGAAAAGCTTATTAATTCATGTAAATTACCATCTAAGGCAAGATTAAAGTTAAAAACAACAAAAAAAACTTAATCTTGCTGTTTTTAATGTTAAATGTTTGTCTGTTAAGAAAATGAAATTGTAGCCATTCAAATTGATTAAAACATTTAGGAAAACAACAAGCAAATATATCTGTCTTATTGAATTCGTTAGATTTAAATCTACGGCACAATCAGTGGACAAGTATCTAGCTTTGTATTAGGTGATGAGGTGAGATTTGTATGTAACAGGAAGATAGATACTTGTTCTGTAGTCTGAGCAGCAGATCAAATTTCAAGTTTTATTACTTGACCCAATAAATAAGACCAAAAAGACTACATCCTTAAGATTTCCCCAAATAAAACCACTTGGGATGTGTTACTGTGAAACAACCTCCACTACGCCCTGTTTACTTCTCCTGAATCACAGAAATGAAAGTGTTTGAATAAACTGCCTCAGACAGTATTAAGTACAGGAGGTACCCTTGGCCTTCATCACCTTTTCCACCCTCTTCTGCCTCTCTTCTCCACACTGTCATTTCTCTCGTCTGCCATCTATTCAATGCCAGCTTTCCTCTTCTCACTGTGACTTTCATTTTCTTTTGTATCTCCCTGCATGCTGCCTTTGCTTTCAACTCGGCACCTTCATCTGCCTCTGCTCCTTGCTGCTGCTTTTACTGACGCTTGGCTGATGTCAGTCCAGTGGCCGTCCTGAGCACAAAGAGCTGCTTACGGGGATAAAGGAGGGAGCTGTTTGACACACACAGAGACTGGCCAGAATAAAACAAAGCCAACCACCAGTGTTGTTGGGAAGGTTATCAGTGTGAACCGATATGTTTAAAGGAACAGTTCAGCATTCAGGGAAACAGCTTTCTTTTCTGGAGAGTATAACGAAAAGATGAAACCACCAGGAATCAGAGGTGGTTAGCCTAGCTTAGTTTAGCATAGCATAGCATTAGCAGACTGGAAGTTGGGGAAAACAGCTAGCCCTGCTTTGTCATAAGTTTAAAAATACACTGATGAGCCGCCAACTTAAACCACTATCGACCAACTGTAGCTGGATCAGACTGGGATCTGGGGAGTTTAGGAGGCCAGGTCAATTCTCTGGCTCTTTGTCGTGCTCCTGGAGGTCACCCTGAGCTGTTTTGTGGTGTGGATGGGCGTCTGCTCTGCGGCTGCCCAGCAGAACATTGTATTGTAACCAGCTGACGAATGTTATTCACCCAATCTGTCAGTGGTTTAATGTTCAGCCTGATCAGTGTATGTCTCAGCATGTAACCGGAACGAAGCACAACAT
>BRZM01001345.1:0-11103 GCA_033238685.1 Lates japonicus | reverse complement strand
CTAAAGCACCCTGCTCTATTAACTCCCTGGATTTACATGATGCCCACATCCATTTGTTTTTCCCTCGAGGTGAGGAGCTGTAGCTGTGAGCCATAAATAACAACAATTGTCCAATTTCTGCTCAGGTTGGATGTTGTTGGTATAATTGCAGTTCAGATAATGGCTCCTATTTCTGCCCGGGTGGTTGGTCAGCAGTGTAAAATAACTGAGTACTTCCTTTTTCATACTGAATTTCAGAGGGAAATTTTCTACTTCTCAGTCTGCTTCTTTTATCCGATTTTACATACGACACGTGGTTAACTAGCTTGGGAAATATGATGCATTTTTAAAGCTATTATTGATATAACTTCCAAGCAGGCATGGTGTTAAGGAAATAAACCATTGGAAGATCTATGGGAAAAGTCTGAAAGTACTAAACAAAACTTAATATTGAATGAATGTTTGAGAATACTGAATGAAAATGTGAAAATATTGAAAGAAATCTGAGAATAGTTGGTGCTATTTTGAAAACAGTACATGAAAATGTGAGAAAATAAATAAATTATGAGAATGCTGAATGAAATTTTTAAAATATTGAATAAAACTTTGAAAGTCTGATAAAAATTTAGATGAAAATGAAAACAGAATTAAAGCCTAAAACTAACACATTAAAAAAAAATGTGAGAATATTCAGTAAATCCTCAGAATATGCATCTTTGCAAGTGTGTTTTTTTTTTTTTTTTTTTGGCCACTTGGGGGCAGCAGAACAAGCGGTTAACACAACACTAACATATTATCACCTTGTCATTGTTGTTATGGCTAACATGTTAGCAACTTACTGTCCATTTACACCACTAGCAGACACAAAATAACACTGGCATTCAGTTGGAGTCATATCTGTGTCCACCTAAGATACCTGTTTCCAGTATTCACACATCTTTTAGCTCTGTTTTTGGCCTCTACCAATTCTCTCTTTAGCTGCTAAAAGATCCACTGTGCTCTGTAGCTAGTTGCTAACTTCGTCTCTCTACCGTTTTGGTACTGGACAGAGAGAATTGTAAAGTTTTTTTTTCTGTTACCAGCTATTAGGGAAGTGGGATAGAAACCAAAACTACAAAGGTATTGGCTGTAAAACCAAAACAATGAGCTGAAATAATTCCATATTTCACATTACACATTCAACACAACACAGATACATTGATTAGTGCAGCTTTCAACAGTTTCATACCTCTGCCACCGCTGTTGGTCAGACCATGTTTGTGTTTTCAGCTTTTTTTTCCACCTGGCTTCCTCTTGTCCTCCTGCTCTTTGTTCGAGACATCAGTAAATCAGAACAGAACTTGTCCCTCACTGTGCCGTGCTGTGGCTTCTGATTGGCTCAGTTTGGCAGTGATACATAAGGTCAACTGCAGCCTTTTGAAAAACCTTCACTCTGCCAGTCAACTCAGCTGAAAATCTGAAGAATAATAAAATAAAGTGAAATAAAGGCAGAAAGTTCAGGCTTCTTCCCAGAGGTCTGCATGGTTTTTTTCCCCATACACAATAGAAAGGTCACCTCGTCAAAAACAGACCTCAGAGCTAGACATCAGTGATACACAGTGACTGAATGGGAAGATTTATGAGCAAGATTTAAGGTGAATATTTTACATTGTTGGCAATGGCATTTGGTTTGAATACAGGCACGTTTTTTTTCCCCTGCAGACCCTCTGATCACTGATAATAAGAGTGATAGCTACAATATACACAACATCACCTTTATGGATGGTAAATTGGTGCCTATTTCTGATGATCAGGATCATTCAAGCAGCACACTGAATTAATTCACCTGATACGGACGCTGGGAGCACAGAATTAAATTGTTTAATGGCCAAACATTTGACCATTGCTCCTCCATTTGGGCCACAGTTGTCCAAATAACCTTGTTCCTTTTTTCCATCTAAATGCAAATGGATGAGTGTTGAAGGAAGTGGAAACCACTGCCATTTGCTATCTTCCCATTTGTGTGTGCACTGTTGTAACCATAAGGTTTTGTTCAGGTATTGTGAGAAATGCATTGCCTGCTCACTCTTCTATGAATTTCAAGAGGGTTTTCGATGGCCTGCGACGTGATGGCAACAGTAGGTATTAATATATGTGTCATAAAAGTAATAGGAGTCTCTATGCTTTTTGTTGATAGTGTCAGTGACCAGAAACACAAAGTTTTAGCTTGCGTGGCAAAAGCAGGCTGGGGTCTTAAAACCCCAGAAAAATGTATTGATTTGTATTTGTAATGCATGAGTTGGTAGAAAACTGGGATGTTTCCAATCACCAAGGGTGGCAGCAGAGCTGGCACCGAAATAGTTTGTCTCTCCTGAATGGAGAAAATGTCTTTTCTTCCTTGTGAGACAACACAAGAGCTTTTTTTCTAAAGCTGGATTTATAGCTTACTTAATGATTGGCGTCAGATTGCAAACAAGCGTATTGGGCTTTGTTTTTTATAAGGCATCTTAACCTCATTAATACTTCCTTATTTAATAAAGCTTAATGAACTAGCTAACTATGGTTTAGCAGTGTTGGCTATAGTGGCCACACACAACTATAAATCCAGTTTAAGTTCAGGAGCTGATGATAAAATCAGTAGAAACTGTAACTGTAATGGAAAAGGTAACAAACAAAACAAACATAAGTTAACTCTATTTTGAGAGTTAATTTAATGTTTGAAAGAAAATGCCTCCCCTCACCCTGTAGATGGATTTACAATTCTAGTGGGTTTTTCCTTTAAGATTAGGGTTAACATTTGGGACCTGCCAAATCCTCGCTGATCCTCTCCTCCCCTGTGTCAAAAAAGTTCCTAAAAAGCGAAGTGTCAAGGAAATGTGTTGCATTGAAAAAAAAAATCACATTTCCAGACAAAAGAATGCAAAGAAAACTGACAGATGAATCAGTTTACATATAACAGGTCCTATTCGAGCAGTGCCATGGTAGACTGACCACCTGAGAGCTGCGTCTTTATTGATTCTGCACAATGCTGAGCTCACAGCCTGTCTCAAAGAGTAAGAAAACGGTTCTCTCCAAACAGCTTTCTCTCCAAGAAACTTGGAAAGAACTTCATCCACAAGGTCACAGGTATTGACTTACATTACTGGACATAATAATCACAGATCGAGCCGTGTGTAGGGAAGTACACAACAAATGGGGAATGAAAATAGAAGTTGCCTTCTGACCGGCATCTTTTAACCCACGAGAAGATAAACAGGATTAAAGGGAAAATCCTTCAAAGACTGCTTTTAAGTAAGTGGTTGTTCAATCACACTCTGGGATTGCTTTAACTCTGTCAGTCTTTTGATAGTATGAGAACTGGAAGGTACCTCTTCTCAAGGACCACATTCGATTACACTATTTACTGATTTCATGAAACTAACGCTAAAGAAAAAAACGATTTTCCGTCTGTTGCTTTCTGTTTGCTCTAGTCCCCTGGGTGTGATTTTCTCTAAATTGTAAAGAATTGACTTGTGGCACATAGTTAATTGAAATGAGCAGCAAAAAGCGGAACCATTGAAAAATCGTACAACAAACAGCTACACGCTCTTCAAGGGAACTCAAAGAGAAATCTGAAAAGACTGAGACCAGAGGGAACCCAAGTGTTCCCTTGTTGGATTAGCCTCAACAAGCTAGAGGAATTCAAAACCACCTCTAACACATTTTAAACCGGCAAGTCCACAGTCGAGTATCATTTTGTAAGTACTTGAACACTGAGCGCTAATGCTTTTATCCTGTTTCATCTGATAAAATGTCAAAAGTTTGCCACAGATCCGACTTTAAGCTTTTAGCCAAACTCCCATTTGAAATGTAATCAGTTCAGTGGAGAGCCCACAGTGTAACTTAGGATTTATGACTCAGAACTGGACCATATCATTTTTACTGCTGCATTATGTGACAAATTATAAGGGAAAGTCACTGAGTAATGTGTTACTCTGTCTGACCTGAGGAGTCATGCTTATAGTTAGCGAGCTAGTGCTAATGCTAATGAGCCCTAGCATCACAGCCTATAGCCAGGAAAAATATTTTTGGAACAAGCATTGCCAAGCCACTTAACCTCTATATCTTTCCTACTGTGCAGCATATTGTCATTTCAACACATCATAATTAAATGGAACAAAGATAATCAGCACATGGCAACTGAGAAAATTAGGAGGTACCTCATGAAACTAGGTCTAGTCAGCTCGTTTTTCAGAAAATATCCAGGACCTCTTCTGGGTCACTACACTGTCTCTGTGTTTTGAGAGCAATGTTACTAGCAACATTATTTTTTGACAGCTCTTGAATGTGTTTATCCCTCTTAAGCTTGCTTACAAACAAGTAGCACCATAGCATATCTTACCCAAGCTAATAGCGACTTGTAAAGGTAGCTCAAACCCTTAGCTTAGCTTTCATCAGCACCATCAGTTAATAGCACAAATCCCTATAACATGTTTAAAATTCATACTGATCACTACTTATTTCATGGATAGATATGAAAAAGCATAATTGATTAAATTGATGTATACAACACACATGATGTGCTTTAATAGTTTGTAAACAAACAAAATGCACAAGAACAGTCATATTTTGTTGTTTTGAAGCCTTTAAATTAGTCTCCAGTTATTTGTGCAATTACACAGACACCTTTTTCATTCATACCACATTTAGCTGTGTTTTAAAAAAAACTCCTCTTTGACTATGAAGGACAATACAGTCCTAAATGAAAAGGACAACAAAGCCTTTATGGCAGCAAATGAACCTCACAACATTTTAAGAAGAGTAAGTGGCTATAGAGTTATACTGCATGAATAGGAAATATTGCACATAGAGAAAAAGGCTCTTGGGATGACATCATTATTAATTAAGTGAAAAGAGGGAGCAGAAGTTTGTGATTAGTTGAGCGAGGTGGATGGGTACAGATACTTGTCTGAAGCAGTCTACTAAACAATTAACACCCCTCCTTCACCCATAGCTATCAAATGTACTTCATTACCAGCAAGCACTCTCCAAGAAAAAGAAAACAAAATAATATAATATGTACAAAGACAATAGTTTTAAGGAAAAGAAAATTAATTGACATCATTTAATGTAGCATAAAAAAAGAAAGTAGCACATCAAGTTTAAGAAATAAATTTGTTGAACTCATGATACATTTGGCCAACTTTCTACATCCCTACACTGTCAATAAATTAAATTGAAAAAACAAATAAATAAGAGTCAGCTGAAGTAAACCATGCAACATACATGAGCATATTTCAACAAAAATCATAGATTTATGTGTAATGAGGCATTGCTTTCACAAATAACATTGTATTCAAGTTTTTATATACAGTAGCCTACAACTCGAATGTCTGAAGAAACAGCAATGTTCCTGATGTTTGTACTTGTACAAATCTGATGAGTGTTTTCGCTAAAAGATAACCATTAAATGTTCATATTTCTTGGCATTTTGGAGGTTTACAGAAATACAAAGGTTTTCATACCAAAGACAGTTTTTTTTCGCCCTCAAACAATTTGACAATAAACACATTTCGTCAAGGCCTCTGGACTCTTTAGTAGAGGTCTTCACGGGTCCAAAGTTTTGAACATGATTGGAAACGGACCCGTGGAAAATCTACCCAAAACAGACAAATTCATGTCCTCATTGTCTTAACTGGCTTTGGTATGAAAACCTTTGTATTTCTGTAAACCTCCAAAATGCCAAGAAATATGAACATTTAATGGTTATCTTTTAGCGAAAACACTCATCAGATTTGTACAAGTACAAACATCAGGAACATTGCTGTTTCTTCAGACATTCGAGTTGTAGGCTACTGTATATAAAAACTTGAATACAATGTTATTTGTGAAAGCAATGCCTCATTACACATAAATCTATGATTTTTGTTGAAATATGCTCATGTATGTTGCATGGTTTACTTCAGCTGACTCTTATTTATTTGTTTTTTCAATTTAATTTATTGACAGTGTAGGGATGTAGAAAGTTGGCCAAATGTATCATGAGTTCAACAAATTTATTTCTTAAACTTGATGTGCTACTTTCTTTTTTTATGCTACATTAAATGATGTCAATTAATTTTCTTTTCCTTAAAACTATTGTCTTTGTACATATTATATTATTTTGTTTTCTTTTTCTTGGAGAGTGCTTGCTGGTAATGAAGTACATTTGATAGCTATGGGTGAAGGAGGGGTGTTAATTGTTTAGTAGACTGCTTCAGACAAGTATCTGTACCCATCCACCTCGCTCAACTAATCACAAACTTCTGCTCCCTCTTTTCACTTAATTAATAATGATGTCATCCCAAGAGCCTTTTTCTCTATGTGCAATATTTCCTATTCATGCAGTATAACTCTATAGCCACTTACTCTTCTTAAAATGTTGTGAGGTTCATTTGCTGCCATAAAGGCTTTGTTGTCCTTTTCATTTAGGACTGTATTGTCCTTCATAGTCAAAGAGGAGTTTTTTTTAAAACACAGCTAAATGTGGTATGAATGAAAAAGGTGTCTGTGTAATTGCACAAATAACTGGAGACTAATTTAAAGGCTTCAAAACAACAAAATATGACTGTTCTTGTGCATTTTGTTTGTTTACAAACTATTAAAGCACATCATGTGTGTTGTATACATCAATTTAATCAATTATGCTTTTTCATATCTATCCATGAAATAAGTAGTGATCAGTATGAATTTTAAACATGTTATAGGGATTTGTGCTATTAACTGATGGTGCTGATGAAAGCTAAGCTAAGGGTTTGAGCTACCTTTACAAGTCGCTATTAGCTTGGGTAAGATATGCTATGGTGCTACTTGTTTGTAAGCAAGCTTAAGAGGGATAAACACATTCAAGAGCTGTCAAAAAATAATGTTGCTAGTAACATTGCTCTCAAAACACAGAGACAGTGTAGTGACCCAGAAGAGGTCCTGGATATTTTCTGAAAAACGAGCTGACTAGACCTAGTTTCATGAGGTACCTCCTAATTTTCTCAGTTGCCATGTGCTGATTATCTTTGTTCCATTTAATTATGATGTGTTGAAATGACAATATGCTGCACAGTAGGAAAGATATAGAGGTTAAGTGGCTTGGCAATGCTTGTTCCAAAAATATTTTTCCTGGCTATAGGCTGTGATGCTAGGGCTCATTAGCATTAGCACTAGCTCGCTAACTATAAGCATGACTCCTCAGGTCAGACAGAGTAACACATTACTCAGTGACTTTCCCTTATAATTTGTCACATAATGCAGCAGTAAAAATGATATGGTCCAGTTCTGAGTCATAAATCCTAAGTTACACTGTGGGCTCTCCACTGAACTGATTACATTTCAAATGGGAGTTTGGCTAAAAGCTTAAAGTCGGATCTGTGGCAAACTTTTGACATTTTATCAGATGAAACAGGATAAAAGCATTAGCGCTCAGTGTTCAAGTACTTACAAAATGATACTCGACTGTGGACTTGCCGGTTTAAAATGTGTTAGAGGTGGTTTTGAATTCCTCTAGCTTGTTGAGGCTAATCCAACAAGGGAACACTTGGGTTCCCTCTGGTCTCAGTCTTTTCAGATTTCTCTTTGAGTTCCCTTGAAGAGCGTGTAGCTGTTTGTTGTACGATTTTTCAATGGTTCCGCTTTTTGCTGCTCATTTCAATTAACTATGTGCCACAAGTCAATTCTTTACAATTTAGAGAAAATCACACCCAGGGGACTAGAGCAAACAGAAAGCAACAGACGGAAAATCGTTTTTTTCTTTAGCGTTAGTTTCATGAAATCAGTAAATAGTGTAATCGAATGTGGTCCTTGAGAAGAGGTACCTTCCAGTTCTCATACTATCAAAAGACTGACAGAGTTAAAGCAATCCCAGAGTGTGATTGAACAACCACTTACTTAAAAGCAGTCTTTGAAGGATTTTCCCTTTAATCCTGTTTATCTTCTCGTGGGTTAAAAGATGCCGGTCAGAAGGCAACTTCTATTTTCATTCCCCATTTGTTGTGTACTTCCCTACACACGGCTCGATCTGTGATTATTATGTCCAGTAATGTAAGTCAATACCTGTGACCTTGTGGATGAAGTTCTTTCCAAGTTTCTTGGAGAGAAAGCTGTTTGGAGAGAACCGTTTTCTTACTCTTTGAGACAGGCTGTGAGCTCAGCATTGTGCAGAATCAATAAAGACGCAGCTCTCAGGTGGTCAGTCTACCATGGCACTGCTCGAATAGGACCTGTTATATGTAAACTGATTCATCTGTCAGTTTTCTTTGCATTCTTTTGTCTGGAAATGTGATTTTTTTTTTCAATGCAACACATTTCCTTGACACTTCGCTTTTTAGGAACTTTTTTGACACAGGGGAGGAGAGGATCAGCGAGGATTTGGCAGGTCCCAAATGTTAACCCTAATCTTAAAGGAAAAACCCACTAGAATTGTAAATCCATCTACAGGGTGAGGGGAGGCATTTTCTTTCAAACATTAAATTAACTCTCAAAATAGAGTTAACTTATGTTTGTTTTGTTTGTTACCTTTTCCATTACAGTTACAGTTTCTACTGATTTTATCATCAGCTCCTGAACTTAAACTGGATTTATAGTTGTGTGTGGCCACTATAGCCAACACTGCTAAACCATAGTTAGCTAGTTCATTAAGCTTTATTAAATAAGGAAGTATTAATGAGGTTAAGATGCCTTATAAAAAACAAAGCCCAATACGCTTGTTTGCAATCTGACGCCAATCATTAAGTAAGCTATAAATCCAGCTTTAGAAAAAAAGCTCTTGTGTTGTCTCACAAGGAAGAAAAGACATTTTCTCCATTCAGGAGAGACAAACTATTTCGGTGCCAGCTCTGCTGCCACCCTTGGTGATTGGAAACATCCCAGTTTTCTACCAACTCATGCATTACAAATACAAATCAATACATTTTTCTGGGGTTTTAAGACCCCAGCCTGCTTTTGCCACGCAAGCTAAAACTTTGTGTTTCTGGTCACTGACACTATCAACAAAAAGCATAGAGACTCCTATTACTTTTATGACACATATATTAATACCTACTGTTGCCATCACGTCGCAGGCCATCGAAAACCCTCTTGAAATTCATAGAAGAGTGAGCAGGCAATGCATTTCTCACAATACCTGAACAAAACCTTATGGTTACAACAGTGCACACACAAATGGGAAGATAGCAAATGGCAGTGGTTTCCACTTCCTTCAACACTCATCCATTTGCATTTAGATGGAAAAAAGGAACAAGGTTATTTGGACAACTGTGGCCCAAATGGAGGAGCAATGGTCAAATGTTTGGCCATTAAACAATTTAATTCTGTGCTCCCAGCGTCCGTATCAGGTGAATTAATTCAGTGTGCTGCTTGAATGATCCTGATCATCAGAAATAGGCACCAATTTACCATCCATAAAGGTGATGTTGTGTATATTGTAGCTATCACTCTTATTATCAGTGATCAGAGGGTCTGCAGGGGAAAAAAAACGTGCCTGTATTCAAACCAAATGCCATTGCCAACAATGTAAAATATTCACCTTAAATCTTGCTCATAAATCTTCCCATTCAGTCACTGTGTATCACTGATGTCTAGCTCTGAGGTCTGTTTTTGACGAGGTGACCTTTCTATTGTGTATGGGGAAAAAAACCATGCAGACCTCTGGGAAGAAGCCTGAACTTTCTGCCTTTATTTCACTTTATTTTATTATTCTTCAGATTTTCAGCTGAGTTGACTGGCAGAGTGAAGGTTTTTCAAAAGGCTGCAGTTGACCTTATGTATCACTGCCAAACTGAGCCAATCAGAAGCCACAGCACGGCACAGTGAGGGACAAGTTCTGTTCTGATTTACTGATGTCTCGAACAAAGAGCAGGAGGACAAGAGGAAGCCAGGTGGAAAAAAAAGCTGAAAACACAAACATGGTCTGACCAACAGCGGTGGCAGAGGTATGAAACTGTTGAAAGCTGCACTAATCAATGTATCTGTGTTGTGTTGAATGTGTAATGTGAAATATGGAATTATTTCAGCTCATTGTTTTGGTTTTACAGCCAATACCTTTGTAGTTTTGGTTTCTATCCCACTTCCCTAATAGCTGGTAACAGAAAAAAAAACTTTACAATTCTCTCTGTCCAGTACCAAAACGGTAGAGAGACGAAGTTAGCAACTAGCTACAGAGCACAGTGGATCTTTTAGCAGCTAAAGAGAGAATTGGTAGAGGCCAAAAACAGAGCTAAAAGATGTGTGAATACTGGAAACAGGTATCTTAGGTGGACACAGATATGACTCCAACTGAATGCCAGTGTTATTTTGTGTCTGCTAGTGGTGTAAATGGACAGTAAGTTGCTAACATGTTAGCCATAACAACAATGACAAGGTGATAATATGTTAGTGTTGTGTTAACCGCTTGTTCTGCTGCCCCCAAGTGGCCAAAAAAAAAAAAAAAAAAACACACTTGCAAAGATGCATATTCTGAGGATTTACTGAATATTCTCACATTTTTTTTTAATGTGTTAGTTTTAGGCTTTAATTCTGTTTTCATTTTCATCTAAATTTTTATCAGACTTTCAAAGTTTTATTCAATATTTTAAAAATTTCATTCAGCATTCTCATAATTTATTTATTTTCTCACATTTTCATGTACTGTTTTCAAAATAGCACCAACTATTCTCAGATTTCTTTCAATATTTTCACATTTTCATTCAGTATTCTCAAACATTCATTCAATATTAAGTTTTGTTTAGTACTTTCAGACTTTTCCCATAGATCTTCCAATGGTTTATTTCCTTAACACCATGCCTGCTTGGAAGTTATATCAATAATAGCTTTAAAAATGCATCATATTTCCCAAGCTAGTTAACCACGTGTCGTATGTAAAATCGGATAAAAGAAGCAGACTGAGAAGTAGAAAATTTCCCTCTGAAATTCAGTATGAAAAAGGAAGTACTCAGTTATTTTACACTGCTGACCAACCACCCGGGCAGAAATAGGAGCCATTATCTGAACTGCAATTATACCAACAACATCCAACCTGAGCAGAAATTGGACAATTGTTGTTATTTATGGCTCACAGCTACAGCTCCTCACCTCGAGGGAAAAACAAATGGATGTGGGCATCATGTAAATCCAGGGAGTTAATAGAGCAGGGTGCTTTAG
>BRZM01001344.1:0-11103 GCA_033238685.1 Lates japonicus | reverse complement strand
CTAAAGCACCCTGCTCTATTAACTCCCTGGATTTACATGATGCCCACATCCATTTGTTTTTCCCTCGAGGTGAGGAGCTGTAGCTGTGAGCCATAAATAACAACAATTGTCCAATTTCTGCTCAGGTTGGATGTTGTTGGTATAATTGCAGTTCAGATAATGGCTCCTATTTCTGCCCGGGTGGTTGGTCAGCAGTGTAAAATAACTGAGTACTTCCTTTTTCATACTGAATTTCAGAGGGAAATTTTCTACTTCTCAGTCTGCTTCTTTTATCCGATTTTACATACGACACGTGGTTAACTAGCTTGGGAAATATGATGCATTTTTAAAGCTATTATTGATATAACTTCCAAGCAGGCATGGTGTTAAGGAAATAAACCATTGGAAGATCTATGGGAAAAGTCTGAAAGTACTAAACAAAACTTAATATTGAATGAATGTTTGAGAATACTGAATGAAAATGTGAAAATATTGAAAGAAATCTGAGAATAGTTGGTGCTATTTTGAAAACAGTACATGAAAATGTGAGAAAATAAATAAATTATGAGAATGCTGAATGAAATTTTTAAAATATTGAATAAAACTTTGAAAGTCTGATAAAAATTTAGATGAAAATGAAAACAGAATTAAAGCCTAAAACTAACACATTAAAAAAAAATGTGAGAATATTCAGTAAATCCTCAGAATATGCATCTTTGCAAGTGTGTTTTTTTTTTTTTTTTTTTGGCCACTTGGGGGCAGCAGAACAAGCGGTTAACACAACACTAACATATTATCACCTTGTCATTGTTGTTATGGCTAACATGTTAGCAACTTACTGTCCATTTACACCACTAGCAGACACAAAATAACACTGGCATTCAGTTGGAGTCATATCTGTGTCCACCTAAGATACCTGTTTCCAGTATTCACACATCTTTTAGCTCTGTTTTTGGCCTCTACCAATTCTCTCTTTAGCTGCTAAAAGATCCACTGTGCTCTGTAGCTAGTTGCTAACTTCGTCTCTCTACCGTTTTGGTACTGGACAGAGAGAATTGTAAAGTTTTTTTTTCTGTTACCAGCTATTAGGGAAGTGGGATAGAAACCAAAACTACAAAGGTATTGGCTGTAAAACCAAAACAATGAGCTGAAATAATTCCATATTTCACATTACACATTCAACACAACACAGATACATTGATTAGTGCAGCTTTCAACAGTTTCATACCTCTGCCACCGCTGTTGGTCAGACCATGTTTGTGTTTTCAGCTTTTTTTTCCACCTGGCTTCCTCTTGTCCTCCTGCTCTTTGTTCGAGACATCAGTAAATCAGAACAGAACTTGTCCCTCACTGTGCCGTGCTGTGGCTTCTGATTGGCTCAGTTTGGCAGTGATACATAAGGTCAACTGCAGCCTTTTGAAAAACCTTCACTCTGCCAGTCAACTCAGCTGAAAATCTGAAGAATAATAAAATAAAGTGAAATAAAGG
This sequence comes from Lates japonicus, assembly GCA_033238685.1. Taxonomy (NCBI): domain Eukaryota; kingdom Metazoa; phylum Chordata; class Actinopteri; family Centropomidae; genus Lates; species Lates japonicus. The sequence continues at coordinate 9,636 of BRZM01001344.1, read as the reverse complement.
CAGAAAGTTCAGGCTTCTTCCCAGAGGTCTGCATGGTTTTTTTCCCCATACACAATAGAAAGGTCACCTCGTCAAAAACAGACCTCAGAGCTAGACATCAGTGATACACAGTGACTGAATGGGAAGATTTATGAGCAAGATTTAAGGTGAATATTTTACATTGTTGGCAATGGCATTTGGTTTGAATACAGGCACGTTTTTTTTCCCCTGCAGACCCTCTGATCACTGATAATAAGAGTGATAGCTACAATATACACAACATCACCTTTATGGATGGTAAATTGGTGCCTATTTCTGATGATCAGGATCATTCAAGCAGCACACTGAATTAATTCACCTGATACGGACGCTGGGAGCACAGAATTAAATTGTTTAATGGCCAAACATTTGACCATTGCTCCTCCATTTGGGCCACAGTTGTCCAAATAACCTTGTTCCTTTTTTCCATCTAAATGCAAATGGATGAGTGTTGAAGGAAGTGGAAACCACTGCCATTTGCTATCTTCCCATTTGTGTGTGCACTGTTGTAACCATAAGGTTTTGTTCAGGTATTGTGAGAAATGCATTGCCTGCTCACTCTTCTATGAATTTCAAGAGGGTTTTCGATGGCCTGCGACGTGATGGCAACAGTAGGTATTAATATATGTGTCATAAAAGTAATAGGAGTCTCTATGCTTTTTGTTGATAGTGTCAGTGACCAGAAACACAAAGTTTTAGCTTGCGTGGCAAAAGCAGGCTGGGGTCTTAAAACCCCAGAAAAATGTATTGATTTGTATTTGTAATGCATGAGTTGGTAGAAAACTGGGATGTTTCCAATCACCAAGGGTGGCAGCAGAGCTGGCACCGAAATAGTTTGTCTCTCCTGAATGGAGAAAATGTCTTTTCTTCCTTGTGAGACAACACAAGAGCTTTTTTTCTAAAGCTGGATTTATAGCTTACTTAATGATTGGCGTCAGATTGCAAACAAGCGTATTGGGCTTTGTTTTTTATAAGGCATCTTAACCTCATTAATACTTCCTTATTTAATAAAGCTTAATGAACTAGCTAACTATGGTTTAGCAGTGTTGGCTATAGTGGCCACACACAACTATAAATCCAGTTTAAGTTCAGGAGCTGATGATAAAATCAGTAGAAACTGTAACTGTAATGGAAAAGGTAACAAACAAAACAAACATAAGTTAACTCTATTTTGAGAGTTAATTTAATGTTTGAAAGAAAATGCCTCCCCTCACCCTGTAGATGGATTTACAATTCTAGTGGGTTTTTCCTTTAAGATTAGGGTTAACATTTGGGACCTGCCAAATCCTCGCTGATCCTCTCCTCCCCTGTGTCAAAAAAGTTCCTAAAAAGCGAAGTGTCAAGGAAATGTGTTGCATTGAAAAAAAAAATCACATTTCCAGACAAAAGAATGCAAAGAAAACTGACAGATGAATCAGTTTACATATAACAGGTCCTATTCGAGCAGTGCCATGGTAGACTGACCACCTGAGAGCTGCGTCTTTATTGATTCTGCACAATGCTGAGCTCACAGCCTGTCTCAAAGAGTAAGAAAACGGTTCTCTCCAAACAGCTTTCTCTCCAAGAAACTTGGAAAGAACTTCATCCACAAGGTCACAGGTATTGACTTACATTACTGGACATAATAATCACAGATCGAGCCGTGTGTAGGGAAGTACACAACAAATGGGGAATGAAAATAGAAGTTGCCTTCTGACCGGCATCTTTTAACCCACGAGAAGATAAACAGGATTAAAGGGAAAATCCTTCAAAGACTGCTTTTAAGTAAGTGGTTGTTCAATCACACTCTGGGATTGCTTTAACTCTGTCAGTCTTTTGATAGTATGAGAACTGGAAGGTACCTCTTCTCAAGGACCACATTCGATTACACTATTTACTGATTTCATGAAACTAACGCTAAAGAAAAAAACGATTTTCCGTCTGTTGCTTTCTGTTTGCTCTAGTCCCCTGGGTGTGATTTTCTCTAAATTGTAAAGAATTGACTTGTGGCACATAGTTAATTGAAATGAGCAGCAAAAAGCGGAACCATTGAAAAATCGTACAACAAACAGCTACACGCTCTTCAAGGGAACTCAAAGAGAAATCTGAAAAGACTGAGACCAGAGGGAACCCAAGTGTTCCCTTGTTGGATTAGCCTCAACAAGCTAGAGGAATTCAAAACCACCTCTAACACATTTTAAACCGGCAAGTCCACAGTCGAGTATCATTTTGTAAGTACTTGAACACTGAGCGCTAATGCTTTTATCCTGTTTCATCTGATAAAATGTCAAAAGTTTGCCACAGATCCGACTTTAAGCTTTTAGCCAAACTCCCATTTGAAATGTAATCAGTTCAGTGGAGAGCCCACAGTGTAACTTAGGATTTATGACTCAGAACTGGACCATATCATTTTTACTGCTGCATTATGTGACAAATTATAAGGGAAAGTCACTGAGTAATGTGTTACTCTGTCTGACCTGAGGAGTCATGCTTATAGTTAGCGAGCTAGTGCTAATGCTAATGAGCCCTAGCATCACAGCCTATAGCCAGGAAAAATATTTTTGGAACAAGCATTGCCAAGCCACTTAACCTCTATATCTTTCCTACTGTGCAGCATATTGTCATTTCAACACATCATAATTAAATGGAACAAAGATAATCAGCACATGGCAACTGAGAAAATTAGGAGGTACCTCATGAAACTAGGTCTAGTCAGCTCGTTTTTCAGAAAATATCCAGGACCTCTTCTGGGTCACTACACTGTCTCTGTGTTTTGAGAGCAATGTTACTAGCAACATTATTTTTTGACAGCTCTTGAATGTGTTTATCCCTCTTAAGCTTGCTTACAAACAAGTAGCACCATAGCATATCTTACCCAAGCTAATAGCGACTTGTAAAGGTAGCTCAAACCCTTAGCTTAGCTTTCATCAGCACCATCAGTTAATAGCACAAATCCCTATAACATGTTTAAAATTCATACTGATCACTACTTATTTCATGGATAGATATGAAAAAGCATAATTGATTAAATTGATGTATACAACACACATGATGTGCTTTAATAGTTTGTAAACAAACAAAATGCACAAGAACAGTCATATTTTGTTGTTTTGAAGCCTTTAAATTAGTCTCCAGTTATTTGTGCAATTACACAGACACCTTTTTCATTCATACCACATTTAGCTGTGTTTTAAAAAAAACTCCTCTTTGACTATGAAGGACAATACAGTCCTAAATGAAAAGGACAACAAAGCCTTTATGGCAGCAAATGAACCTCACAACATTTTAAGAAGAGTAAGTGGCTATAGAGTTATACTGCATGAATAGGAAATATTGCACATAGAGAAAAAGGCTCTTGGGATGACATCATTATTAATTAAGTGAAAAGAGGGAGCAGAAGTTTGTGATTAGTTGAGCGAGGTGGATGGGTACAGATACTTGTCTGAAGCAGTCTACTAAACAATTAACACCCCTCCTTCACCCATAGCTATCAAATGTACTTCATTACCAGCAAGCACTCTCCAAGAAAAAGAAAACAAAATAATATAATATGTACAAAGACAATAGTTTTAAGGAAAAGAAAATTAATTGACATCATTTAATGTAGCATAAAAAAAGAAAGTAGCACATCAAGTTTAAGAAATAAATTTGTTGAACTCATGATACATTTGGCCAACTTTCTACATCCCTACACTGTCAATAAATTAAATTGAAAAAACAAATAAATAAGAGTCAGCTGAAGTAAACCATGCAACATACATGAGCATATTTCAACAAAAATCATAGATTTATGTGTAATGAGGCATTGCTTTCACAAATAACATTGTATTCAAGTTTTTATATACAGTAGCCTACAACTCGAATGTCTGAAGAAACAGCAATGTTCCTGATGTTTGTACTTGTACAAATCTGATGAGTGTTTTCGCTAAAAGATAACCATTAAATGTTCATATTTCTTGGCATTTTGGAGGTTTACAGAAATACAAAGGTTTTCATACCAAAGCCAGTTAAGACAATGAGGACATGAATTTGTCTGTTTTGGGTAGATTTTCCACGGGTCCGTTTCCAATCATGTTCAAAACTTTGGACCCGTGAAGACCTCTACTAAAGAGTCCAGAGGCCTTGACGAAATGTGTTTATTGTCAAATTGTTTGAGGGCGAAAAAAAACTGTCTTTGGTATGAAAACCTTTGTATTTCTGTAAACCTCCAAAATGCCAAGAAATATGAACATTTAATGGTTATCTTTTAGCGAAAACACTCATCAGATTTGTACAAGTACAAACATCAGGAACATTGCTGTTTCTTCAGACATTCGAGTTGTAGGCTACTGTATATAAAAACTTGAATACAATGTTATTTGTGAAAGCAATGCCTCATTACACATAAATCTATGATTTTTGTTGAAATATGCTCATGTATGTTGCATGGTTTACTTCAGCTGACTCTTATTTATTTGTTTTTTCAATTTAATTTATTGACAGTGTAGGGATGTAGAAAGTTGGCCAAATGTATCATGAGTTCAACAAATTTATTTCTTAAACTTGATGTGCTACTTTCTTTTTTTATGCTACATTAAATGATGTCAATTAATTTTCTTTTCCTTAAAACTATTGTCTTTGTACATATTATATTATTTTGTTTTCTTTTTCTTGGAGAGTGCTTGCTGGTAATGAAGTACATTTGATAGCTATGGGTGAAGGAGGGGTGTTAATTGTTTAGTAGACTGCTTCAGACAAGTATCTGTACCCATCCACCTCGCTCAACTAATCACAAACTTCTGCTCCCTCTTTTCACTTAATTAATAATGATGTCATCCCAAGAGCCTTTTTCTCTATGTGCAATATTTCCTATTCATGCAGTATAACTCTATAGCCACTTACTCTTCTTAAAATGTTGTGAGGTTCATTTGCTGCCATAAAGGCTTTGTTGTCCTTTTCATTTAGGACTGTATTGTCCTTCATAGTCAAAGAGGAGTTTTTTTTAAAACACAGCTAAATGTGGTATGAATGAAAAAGGTGTCTGTGTAATTGCACAAATAACTGGAGACTAATTTAAAGGCTTCAAAACAACAAAATATGACTGTTCTTGTGCATTTTGTTTGTTTACAAACTATTAAAGCACATCATGTGTGTTGTATACATCAATTTAATCAATTATGCTTTTTCATATCTATCCATGAAATAAGTAGTGATCAGTATGAATTTTAAACATGTTATAGGGATTTGTGCTATTAACTGATGGTGCTGATGAAAGCTAAGCTAAGGGTTTGAGCTACCTTTACAAGTCGCTATTAGCTTGGGTAAGATATGCTATGGTGCTACTTGTTTGTAAGCAAGCTTAAGAGGGATAAACACATTCAAGAGCTGTCAAAAAATAATGTTGCTAGTAACATTGCTCTCAAAACACAGAGACAGTGTAGTGACCCAGAAGAGGTCCTGGATATTTTCTGAAAAACGAGCTGACTAGACCTAGTTTCATGAGGTACCTCCTAATTTTCTCAGTTGCCATGTGCTGATTATCTTTGTTCCATTTAATTATGATGTGTTGAAATGACAATATGCTGCACAGTAGGAAAGATATAGAGGTTAAGTGGCTTGGCAATGCTTGTTCCAAAAATATTTTTCCTGGCTATAGGCTGTGATGCTAGGGCTCATTAGCATTAGCACTAGCTCGCTAACTATAAGCATGACTCCTCAGGTCAGACAGAGTAACACATTACTCAGTGACTTTCCCTTATAATTTGTCACATAATGCAGCAGTAAAAATGATATGGTCCAGTTCTGAGTCATAAATCCTAAGTTACACTGTGGGCTCTCCACTGAACTGATTACATTTCAAATGGGAGTTTGGCTAAAAGCTTAAAGTCGGATCTGTGGCAAACTTTTGACATTTTATCAGATGAAACAGGATAAAAGCATTAGCGCTCAGTGTTCAAGTACTTACAAAATGATACTCGACTGTGGACTTGCCGGTTTAAAATGTGTTAGAGGTGGTTTTGAATTCCTCTAGCTTGTTGAGGCTAATCCAACAAGGGAACACTTGGGTTCCCTCTGGTCTCAGTCTTTTCAGATTTCTCTTTGAGTTCCCTTGAAGAGCGTGTAGCTGTTTGTTGTACGATTTTTCAATGGTTCCGCTTTTTGCTGCTCATTTCAATTAACTATGTGCCACAAGTCAATTCTTTACAATTTAGAGAAAATCACACCCAGGGGACTAGAGCAAACAGAAAGCAACAGACGGAAAATCGTTTTTTTCTTTAGCGTTAGTTTCATGAAATCAGTAAATAGTGTAATCGAATGTGGTCCTTGAGAAGAGGTACCTTCCAGTTCTCATACTATCAAAAGACTGACAGAGTTAAAGCAATCCCAGAGTGTGATTGAACAACCACTTACTTAAAAGCAGTCTTTGAAGGATTTTCCCTTTAATCCTGTTTATCTTCTCGTGGGTTAAAAGATGCCGGTCAGAAGGCAACTTCTATTTTCATTCCCCATTTGTTGTGTACTTCCCTACACACGGCTCGATCTGTGATTATTATGTCCAGTAATGTAAGTCAATACCTGTGACCTTGTGGATGAAGTTCTTTCCAAGTTTCTTGGAGAGAAAGCTGTTTGGAGAGAACCGTTTTCTTACTCTTTGAGACAGGCTGTGAGCTCAGCATTGTGCAGAATCAATAAAGACGCAGCTCTCAGGTGGTCAGTCTACCATGGCACTGCTCGAATAGGACCTGTTATATGTAAACTGATTCATCTGTCAGTTTTCTTTGCATTCTTTTGTCTGGAAATGTGATTTTTTTTTTCAATGCAACACATTTCCTTGACACTTCGCTTTTTAGGAACTTTTTTGACACAGGGGAGGAGAGGATCAGCGAGGATTTGGCAGGTCCCAAATGTTAACCCTAATCTTAAAGGAAAAACCCACTAGAATTGTAAATCCATCTACAGGGTGAGGGGAGGCATTTTCTTTCAAACATTAAATTAACTCTCAAAATAGAGTTAACTTATGTTTGTTTTGTTTGTTACCTTTTCCATTACAGTTACAGTTTCTACTGATTTTATCATCAGCTCCTGAACTTAAACTGGATTTATAGTTGTGTGTGGCCACTATAGCCAACACTGCTAAACCATAGTTAGCTAGTTCATTAAGCTTTATTAAATAAGGAAGTATTAATGAGGTTAAGATGCCTTATAAAAAACAAAGCCCAATACGCTTGTTTGCAATCTGACGCCAATCATTAAGTAAGCTATAAATCCAGCTTTAGAAAAAAAGCTCTTGTGTTGTCTCACAAGGAAGAAAAGACATTTTCTCCATTCAGGAGAGACAAACTATTTCGGTGCCAGCTCTGCTGCCACCCTTGGTGATTGGAAACATCCCAGTTTTCTACCAACTCATGCATTACAAATACAAATCAATACATTTTTCTGGGGTTTTAAGACCCCAGCCTGCTTTTGCCACGCAAGCTAAAACTTTGTGTTTCTGGTCACTGACACTATCAACAAAAAGCATAGAGACTCCTATTACTTTTATGACACATATATTAATACCTACTGTTGCCATCACGTCGCAGGCCATCGAAAACCCTCTTGAAATTCATAGAAGAGTGAGCAGGCAATGCATTTCTCACAATACCTGAACAAAACCTTATGGTTACAACAGTGCACACACAAATGGGAAGATAGCAAATGGCAGTGGTTTCCACTTCCTTCAACACTCATCCATTTGCATTTAGATGGAAAAAAGGAACAAGGTTATTTGGACAACTGTGGCCCAAATGGAGGAGCAATGGTCAAATGTTTGGCCATTAAACAATTTAATTCTGTGCTCCCAGCGTCCGTATCAGGTGAATTAATTCAGTGTGCTGCTTGAATGATCCTGATCATCAGAAATAGGCACCAATTTACCATCCATAAAGGTGATGTTGTGTATATTGTAGCTATCACTCTTATTATCAGTGATCAGAGGGTCTGCAGGGGAAAAAAAACGTGCCTGTATTCAAACCAAATGCCATTGCCAACAATGTAAAATATTCACCTTAAATCTTGCTCATAAATCTTCCCATTCAGTCACTGTGTATCACTGATGTCTAGCTCTGAGGTCTGTTTTTGACGAGGTGACCTTTCTATTGTGTATGGGGAAAAAAACCATGCAGACCTCTGGGAAGAAGCCTGAACTTTCTGCCTTTATTTCACTTTATTTTATTATTCTTCAGATTTTCAGCTGAGTTGACTGGCAGAGTGAAGGTTTTTCAAAAGGCTGCAGTTGACCTTATGTATCACTGCCAAACTGAGCCAATCAGAAGCCACAGCACGGCACAGTGAGGGACAAGTTCTGTTCTGATTTACTGATGTCTCGAACAAAGAGCAGGAGGACAAGAGGAAGCCAGGTGGAAAAAAAAGCTGAAAACACAAACATGGTCTGACCAACAGCGGTGGCAGAGGTATGAAACTGTTGAAAGCTGCACTAATCAATGTATCTGTGTTGTGTTGAATGTGTAATGTGAAATATGGAATTATTTCAGCTCATTGTTTTGGTTTTACAGCCAATACCTTTGTAGTTTTGGTTTCTATCCCACTTCCCTAATAGCTGGTAACAGAAAAAAAAACTTTACAATTCTCTCTGTCCAGTACCAAAACGGTAGAGAGACGAAGTTAGCAACTAGCTACAGAGCACAGTGGATCTTTTAGCAGCTAAAGAGAGAATTGGTAGAGGCCAAAAACAGAGCTAAAAGATGTGTGAATACTGGAAACAGGTATCTTAGGTGGACACAGATATGACTCCAACTGAATGCCAGTGTTATTTTGTGTCTGCTAGTGGTGTAAATGGACAGTAAGTTGCTAACATGTTAGCCATAACAACAATGACAAGGTGATAATATGTTAGTGTTGTGTTAACCGCTTGTTCTGCTGCCCCCAAGTGGCCAAAAAAAAAAAAAAAAAAACACACTTGCAAAGATGCATATTCTGAGGATTTACTGAATATTCTCACATTTTTTTTTAATGTGTTAGTTTTAGGCTTTAATTCTGTTTTCATTTTCATCTAAATTTTTATCAGACTTTCAAAGTTTTATTCAATATTTTAAAAATTTCATTCAGCATTCTCATAATTTATTTATTTTCTCACATTTTCATGTACTGTTTTCAAAATAGCACCAACTATTCTCAGATTTCTTTCAATATTTTCACATTTTCATTCAGTATTCTCAAACATTCATTCAATATTAAGTTTTGTTTAGTACTTTCAGACTTTTCCCATAGATCTTCCAATGGTTTATTTCCTTAACACCATGCCTGCTTGGAAGTTATATCAATAATAGCTTTAAAAATGCATCATATTTCCCAAGCTAGTTAACCACGTGTCGTATGTAAAATCGGATAAAAGAAGCAGACTGAGAAGTAGAAAATTTCCCTCTGAAATTCAGTATGAAAAAGGAAGTACTCAGTTATTTTACACTGCTGACCAACCACCCGGGCAGAAATAGGAGCCATTATCTGAACTGCAATTATACCAACAACATCCAACCTGAGCAGAAATTGGACAATTGTTGTTATTTATGGCTCACAGCTACAGCTCCTCACCTCGAGGGAAAAACAAATGGATGTGGGCATCATGTAAATCCAGGGAGTTAATAGAGCAGGGTGCTTTAG
>BRZM01001343.1:0-11108 GCA_033238685.1 Lates japonicus | reverse complement strand
CATTAAAAGTCAAAATAACAGTTGAAATTATTTTCTTTTAAAGAGCTGGATATCCTACTTAATTTTCATTGAAGCAGGATTCCTTTTAAAGTCAAAGCATAATCATTTTCAAAACTGAGACATCCTGCAGACATGCTGAAAAGGCCACAGATCATACAATATTTCATGTACTATATTATTTTATCATGCAAATAATCATCACAATCTCCAGTTTGACTTTGGGAGAGTATGTTCTATTTTATGACTAAATCTTGTCTACAAAGATTTTGGACTTTTGTGAAAAGTCTTTTTTGTATTTTCATGAAGTGGGATGAAGCTGGGAGTGCTAAGAAAAAGAAAAAAAAAAAGTCCGGTAAAGCTGAGCTGCAGGAGGCAAAAATCTTCTTCACAGTCTCAGGCAAGCTGGATACATGTCGCCACCCTGAATGAATAATTTAATCCTCAAAGTGTACTTCAAAGCTGCTCACCAGGTGGTGAGTCTCCCAACAGCTGCCTCACAGCCCAGCAGACAGTCAGAGATCGAGCAAAATGATTTTCTCCAAATGTTCAACAAAACTGTGTCCGGATGATAACATTGTGTCGGAGTACAATCATACCTGCCAGCAGACATCCCTTTCCCCAGTCTTTTTCTGCTTCTGTTGAAGGGGACAACAGTGAAACAGTGGTTATCCTGATGAAAGGGAAAGCTTAAATTGAAGGGGAAGCAACCCACCTAGAAGATGATTCCACCTCTATTTGGCAACAAAAAAAAAAAAAAAGGAAAAAAAAAAGAGCTGCTTCATGGCTTCTCAAGATCAACAGCACATTGTGTTGCTTCTACCTGATCTTTTTCTGATGTCATCACTGAGGATGAGGAGTCTTGATACAACTCCAACCAGATGTTGGCAAAAATTTATCTGGACATCATTTTATGTCAGCATGAAGGAAAGCTGCATTGGTTTGGCTCTATTTTAAATGTAAGCTACTGAGAACATTTTCGGTGCAACACAATCCACAATGGAAGTCTCACCCTGCTCCGTGATTGGTCATTATTGGCACAGCACAGGGGACAGGCAGGCCCAGAAAAAAACTGCTGAATGTTGATGATCTCTCTGACATGGCCGAAGCCCAGAAAAATCCTACAGGAAAAGAATAATTTGTATTGAGCAGGCGTATTTGAAAAATAGGACTTTCTTTGTTTTGACAGATTGTAGCTCGCACTCAAACTTTAGGCCAGGCAGTACACAGAAAACAGCTAAATATAAACCTCATTATGCTTCATGCCATCGTAGTCTCATTGACACTTGAGGCATAAAGAAGTGGCAGAGGTGCAGAGACAGAGGTTGCGACGGAACAAAAATGTGTCAGCTGAAAACATGAATGAATGTGATGGTATCAACAGCACGATGTAAATCAAACCATACGCTGTATTCCCACAAGACGACACTCTGAACCTGACAGTTTTTTTTTTCACTTGGAAAACATTATGCAGTGTATTTACAGAAATTTTAAATTGTATTATAGCAAGTGATGATTTATTGTTTTTACAGAGCACTATTGTATTTTTTTTGTGTTAGGATTGTAATGGTTAATTTTGATAGATGTTAAAATGGGCATAATAATATGGGATATATTCATGTATAAATTAAGCAAAATTGTGTTTATGGAGAATAAAAAGATAATTCCAGTGATACAGCACTTTACTAAGGTTATTTAAGACACTTGACAGTGGATATTTAGGAAGCTACAGAAATGGGATTTGGCCATGAGGCGCTGGAAAAAAAAAAAAAAGATGAAATGAAAACTGAGTCAGGGTGATGTGTAGAAACAAATTCATGATGCATTGAGCCATCTTTCATTTCCATTGACTTATTAAACAGAGTTACTGTGGGAGGCAAATGATGGAGCTCCCCCGGAACTCACTACATCTTCCCACTTAACAGGGGAGGCAAGAGCGCGCCAAACCCTGCAGGCTGACAACGCTCACCAAACAAATCATGGCAACACATCCACAGGCAGTCCAGAGTAAATTGTTGTATTAACCCCCAGGCAAGGGTCCCCCCTCAACAATTCAATAAGCAGAGACGCATTCCTACACATCTGAACAGAAAAGCTAAGGATTTGACAGACCACAGAGCACGCCGGTGTCAAGCTGAGAAGGCTGTCAGTGTTATGGGTCAGTGTGTTAATTGTTTTCTGTTTCAGGACGTTTATCTTTTATGGCTTCTTCTGCTGCAGTCATCATGCTGCATTTTTGCAAAAGAGAAAAGAATTGAAGTAAATGATTGTCAGCGGTCATTACAAGTCACATCATTTTGACAATGTGCAAATAGGAGGAGTTCTTCCTCCTGGAATAACGATGAACCTGGAATTATTCCTGAAACCATCTGTGTTACGAATAATGTTGAGATATATATCCACACAGTTTCCACAAACCTAACATAACTTATTTCTGGGAAAGAAATCTTATTTATTTATTTTATTAGTTTAATTCTTTTATAATTGTTAATATCTGTTCATAATTCCAATAAAACCCTGTTTATACTGACACCCAAGTGTACATAATCATAAGTATACTGTTGCCCAAGCCACAGAGAGGTCTGACTGCATGACTCATACTTCAGGAAGAAATCTAATGGGTCAGGGGTGAAGGACACCATCAGGAAGTGCGCGCCATTATTTTGGCTTACCATAATCTCCACATTAGATTAGCTTTGGCTCAAATTAATCTAAAGTATTATGTGATCTGCTGGTCACGTCTCCCTGCCAACAGTGTGTTTAAGCTATCTGATGCGCTGTACACGTTGTCTTCCTGTCTATTCGCATACCCGGTGACACATGTTCTGTAGCAAGCATCGCTAATTAGATGAAATGCATTTGTCCATGTAGCCTTGGCGGGGAGCTGACTACAAATGAAGCTGACTGCATACACTCAACATCAATTCAGCATGATCTCACCACCACACACTTCCTCTCGTTTCTGATTAAAGGAAGACACACTTTGTTGATATTTGCATTCAGTATCATGCTTTGGGGAGAACAATTCCTCATTCATTATGTGAAACCCCCAGATTTTACAACCGGAGATAAAGCATCAAATTAGCAATGTATGGTAATATTGACATTTTACTTCTGCATTAAGTTAATGTTAAGATAATGTTATTCTGCAGTTGTGCAACGTGGTAGCTGTCTAAAACAGTTTCTTGGCTCCATGTCTACATAATACCTCTATTATCCATAGATAAAAACAGAGTCACCGGAGAGTGCCGACACTGTTGTACACAATGTGTGCTATAATTGATATTTGAGCCTTGCATCATTTACATAACACGATGCAATTAAATATTTAGAAATCAGAAAAGCGCTTTATAATGGGCTTAAGGTCACTGTTGTCAGCATCTCTTGCCACCAAATGAGAGCATTTTGTAAACACGTGTTATTGCAGGGACCAGTGTAATGGGAAGAATAAACAAACCAGACATAATATTTGTTTTGATATGTGCAAATAAACAGAGACTACATATGGTGAAGTGAAGCACGGTTATAGGCAGGGGGTAGACACTTCATTGGCCTACAAAACAGTCAGCCTCGATTCGTACTCCCTGTGCGTGTATGAGTAAAAAGCACCTCCTCATTGTGCTGTTGATATTTTTAGACAGCAGCAAAAATCTCTCTCAGAATGCATTGCAACATCTTCGAGATGACTAATAATGTCTTTTTGTTTTTAAATTGCAAACATGCAGCGTTTGTCAAGTTTATAGGATGAAGACGATCATTCTGTTCTATCGTATTCAGACTAACCCAAACCCCCCATATGTGCAATGGAGGTAATGAAAATTTGACAGTGGCAGCATGTTTCACCCTCACTGAAATGTCCAGCCTGCATTATTTAATTTGTTTGTCCTGCTTTCATATATTACAATTTAATTCTGGATGTCAACATGACTGCTCTCAGTAATTCAGTTCAGAATTCCCATTTGATTTTGTGCCTAATGAAGACGTGAGAGCTGTGGAAATTACTTTATTCAGATACGTTTCATTCAAGTTGTGCCAATGGCCAGGAGGTTAAACCCTCCAACTTATCTTGTTAATCCCAAATATCATAAAGTTCTTGTTAATAAATGCTTTGGCATCTTAAGCCTCCGTCTACTCTTTTTTGATTTAGACTGTCAAATATTGAGAGAGTGCATGTGTGCCTTGTCAAGCCAAACTTTAGAACTCCATTCAGGCTGCTCAATTCTCATGAAGGCAGACAATTTTTCCAGGTGCTGATTTTTTTCCCCCTCCTCCTCTATCCCTTTTTTCCTCCCTTTGCTATTGAGAACCTCTTCCCCTCTTATAGACATGATCTGACAGGAAATCTTTGAGAGGCAGCGCTGTGCTAACTGCCCAGAGATTTCAACTGTCTGTTCTTGCTGGAGGAGAAGCTGAACGCTGGCCTCCTATTAGTCTAAACACATGGAGCCCCCCCAATCCCCTGTCTCTCCCTCTCTCTATCTCTCTCTCTTTTTCTTGCTCTATTCCTCTCTCTCTCTATCACTTCCTCTCTCTCTCTCTCTCTCACTACTCATCCCAGGCCTGGCGAGGGGGCTGACAGCTCTCTGCGTCCCAACCTGTCAAAAAGGGCCTGTTATTCAGCACCCTCCCTCTGGGACAGGAGAAAAACACGCACTCTCTCTCTCTCTCTCCCTCTCTCTCTCTCTCTCTCTCTCACACACACACACACACACACACACACACACACACACACACACACACGCCTGAATCCACAGACGTGCACACTCACAGAACATGCTTTCACAAAGGCCTTGTACACAACACACACCCACGCACACTGTCTCTCTCTCTCTCTCTCTCTCTCTCTCTCTCTCTCTCTCTCTCCCTCTCACACACACACACAAATATTTTTCCTATGCCCACGAAATACTTGCACATACAAAAACTTTTGACTGCTCTTAGAGGATGTTCTGCTTGTTGTCAGCATTTCTCAAAATATGCTGACATTTTGCATGCACTAATCAGGATCAAATGTATTATCCATACAGACACTAATTTACTGAGCTTTCGCCTTTTCCACAGCAGCGCTGACACAAATTCCTCTCTTTATGGAGTCCTCTTGTCAATCCATGTGATTGGCTGAAATTTACCAATCATTAGCTACAATTTAATAATGTCTGGTGAGTCGGAAGAGCTGACAGGTGTCCAATCAGGAGTTTGAAATGATTCCTTAGAGATTTTGAATGCTAGCTTGCAAATGAACCTGCAGGTGCCTCCACAGCTGTATTCCCGAGTCCATCACAATACTATGTGCATACTAAGGAGCAGAGATGGCTCATTGCTCAGCCTGCTGTCTTGTCCTGACAATTTAGGGGATTTTTTTTTTCATAGCAGCGGAGGTATGAAATGGATATGAGCCTGGTCAACAACAACCAAAACAAAACAAAAAACAAAAAAAAAAAAAAAAATGCCAAACTGTACCTACAAAAAAAAAAAGAAATATAAATGAAAATTAAAGAAAATAAAGGAAAGTTGAAAAGTCTAAAAGATTATTCTCAATGAATTACAATAAACTTTATGAGAGGAGAGGCTCAGTTGTTAAATACTGATATTTTCTCATCCAGTTTTATGAAGGGATCAGTTAGCAAGATTAATTGGGAATGTTTATGATGTGTAATAAAAGAAAAACGGTCATCACATTTGTCAGAAAGAGCAAACAAATGGCATTACAGCAAGCAAAAACTGCACAAAGTATTTAAAGTAATTAAAGATCACATTTCACTGTCCCAGGTCCATTAAAAACATGTTTGTTTGTTTTTTTTTTATCACAATGCAAATGATTATTTTAATAAAGATGAATAAACCAATACAAGTTAAGAATTTCAATTATTCTCTGGAAACTAGGAAAGCAAATTAATATATATGGAATTACCATAAGAAATCTTTAGAAATTAATTTACTGAAATTTGTGCATTCCTTTTGTTTGAGCTCATTCCAGGTAACTTGATATATTCCCCCCCCCCCATTGATAAACACATTCATTTCACATGTGTAATGATTTCCACTGCTGTCACTCACGGAGTATTGTACATGCACATGCACACACACACACACACACACACACACACACACACACACACACACAAGCATTTTTCTCAAGTATCAATATTTGCATCCATTTGAGTGATCATATCTACAGCAAGCTGATGTTCTGTAAAATCTTTTTCCCTCCTTTTTCATAATTCAAACCCACAGCCCAGGAGTTGCTGTGGGGTAATCCCTGTTCAACTCCAAGGAACAAGTAATGATTGCGGCTGATCGCATGTGGTGCCACTGGAGAGCTGGAGCTCCGTGCTCCAGAAGCCTTTAAAAACCATCACAGAGTTTGGTCTATTTATTGCTTGATTAGGCACACAAAATTCTCTTGCCCATTGAGTCAGGATGTTTGAAATAATAGCAATAGTAACATAGTAACAAGAAAAATGCCTTGTATATTCAACCTTCACTTACTGAAACTTATCAAAGTGAGATAAAAAAAAAAAACTAAACAAAACAAGGGAGAACAAACTTTTCTGAAATGCCAGCTAAGCATGAACATAGTTCCCTTTCTTCCCATGTGGCCCCTTTGTGAATAATTTCCTTCAAATCTGAGTAATCACGGTATTAGTGCCCTTTTTAAAAAGACTTCTCTGTCTGCTAAATAAGGAGCTCTCTTAATTTCTCTTCTCGACGCCGGCTTAATTGCGTTAAGAATTAATGGTGCATTTTCACGGCCAGGCTCACCACCAGACACCAGTTACACTGCTCTTCCTGCTGGGCCCAATGCCACACAGCGGGCCCAGAAGTGCCTGTCGAGCGCCAACCCCGGTCTCACTCCTGCTCGGGGGTGAGAAACTTTGCGCTATACATATGCATGAATATCCCTCATATCTCCCCAAAGGCAGCTACATCTCACCATTAGTCGCTCTCAAAAGTCTTCTGCGGCACACAGTATTGACTTCTGGAATAATTTCAGGCAATCCCAGACGTGATTTATGATGATGCACATTATCGATCACTTAAGGAGATATTTAGGTATTCAGAATAAAAAGTTATGTTCTCATTATGTTGATGGTGTGAGGCGCCAGGCCAAGGGAAGAGGGGGGAAGTCACTGTACACTTTACCGGAGAGGTAATTAGCACGTCTGAGTAACAGCAGTCCTCCCCTCTCTGCTCTCCTGCTGCTGAGGCTGGGCTGACTTGCCTTAGCGTTAGCACAAATTGTTACTGTCGCCCCACAGGTGGGAAACTAGCTCTCATCACCTCATCACCCCAGAGGATGTGAGACACAGCAACATATATTAAACCGCTACCCTCGCAGCATGCGGCTAGTGTCTTCATGAGATATTTTACTCTTTATGGAGCCCATGGGGGACACACAAATCCAATACAGCTCCCTTTAAGAGGGGCACAGGCAAAGACATGCATACAAACAACTGGGATTTAGAGTGGTACTTCTGCCAGAGGCAAGAAAAGTGACAAGCCGTTGGAGTGCTTTGGGCAAATGCATCAGCAGTGGCAACGCCATGGGCTCTGAGACAATAGGAAATGAAGGAATTTACCTAATGTGAGATGGTGCATGGTTGAAATCTTACTGCAATTTCAGGGCTGCCATTGCAAACAGAGAAAGAGATATATTCCATCACAATGACTTAGCCCTGCTGTGTGCCTTAATGCATTAAGCGGACACAGTAGTAACAAAAGCTGAGTTTTTCAGTCTAACAAATCACAACTTTACACTCCAGCGTGGAGAAATTATTTTCAAAGTCAGAAAGTGTTGAAAACTTTTTCTTTTTTGTACATCTTCTTCCACCCGGCAGTTTGGCTTCAAACCAAGGATGCCATTACCCTCGTTGGGGCCTGCTGATGAGAGACACCAGACTTTGTTCGTGGCTGGGAAAAAAAAAAAAGAAACATGCGCAACACTTTCTAAAGCTGTTAATGTTTTATCCCATAATTCACAGGCCCGAGACTTGGGAGTATGTCTTTGTGGGAAAGCCTTGGCTGGACATGGTGGAACCAGCATCATTAGTGCCTGTCTCCCCAGGGTGGCATGTGTGGAAATTACTGCCCCAATCAATAAGCAAAGTCCAAGTGTTGAAATATTTATCCAGACAGAGCTTCATCCTTGCGGTGGACTGTCTGAGCACTCTTCCTGCACCTTAAAGGGTTATTCAGAAAGCCATGTATGGGCAAGAGTACACCTTGAAATCAATGGGGTGCCACTCACAGGCTGAGTGCTGAGTGCTACAGGAGTCCATTAATTTATTGTCGATACATGAGGCGGAAACAGCGTAGGAAACGGAACTCCCCTTAAGGTGAACTCAAAATAATGTCACGATACTGGCATTTCTAACTTTGATACAATACCTCTAAGAATGTCAGTGTTTGATTTTGTGCCAAGACGAGGGAAACTGTTTTCAAGTGGAGCAAACTTGTACATGTATGAAGCCTGTGTGTGTGTGTGTGTGTGTGTGTGTCAGAGTGAGGAAACTGTGGATTGTTTTCCTGACACTACAGATAGTGAAGAAGTAGTAGATTCTTATTTGTCTCAGGAAAATCTGCTGCTGGTGATGATGGTGTGACAAATGAGTGAAAATATTCAAAATTGATATTCATGGCAAAAAAAGAGAATATTAATGGCAGTAACAACTCAATAATGAAAAAAAATATTCATTTCAATTTAAATTCCCACATGTTGGTAAAAATATATTTATTATCTTGATGTTTTAAAGAGCTTAGTCACTGCCTGTTTACATCATAAACATTTGTAGATTAATTCTGCCGGAGCCAACACATATACAGCCGACATCATGGTGTGATTCTCTTGGCTAGACTTCCTTTGAACTCCAACACTTAGCTTGTTATCTCACTTTATCTTCCCACAGAGCATGTTACGGACGATTAAAAGCTCTATGTGATACTTGGGCTAACATCTCATTATAAGAGAGAGCCCATTTGTATTGCTTACCTCCATAGTTAGAGTCCACAAAGGATGACAGCTGACTTCCCCTCCTCAGCTTGAAATACTCTGCTGAAACATACGCTCATTATGGAACCATAAAAAATTGCTCTCATTTGTTAATATAACATTTTCAGGACCCAACGATGAGCTCAGGACACTGTCTGGTTGCAAAATAATGTGTCCCTTTGAGATGTGCAAGTATAGAATGATTTCCCTCTTCTTTTTTGTGTGTTTGTTTACTTTTACTTACTCAATATGGTGATATATCTCCATTATTTCAGGGGGATAATTGGTCGGATGAGGTCTCAACAACTAACAAAAACATCTGATCCTTTTCAGACCCATGACCTTCATCAGATGTCTGTAAATAAATTCTACAAAACACTATTTTGCCCTGTGGGAAAAACAGAGGACACTGATTTCTGTCTTCTATTTGTCTATCCTACTATGATGTAGAAAGTCCCAGAAATTTACGGTCCAAGCCCAAAGGATGAGTTTTCTGTTCTGCAGAGGAGGCCAACGAGTAAAACTGCAGCAGCTGAACAACTACTGCATCATTCTCCTAATTATAATCTGATCATTTTGATAAGCTAAAGGGGAAACAGTACACACTCTGGGCTACCATAAATCTCAATACTGGCATCAGTGTTAACTACCATCAAGGGGATACAAAATGCTGATGACAACGCTGGAGTGTGTGCGCAAATACCATTGTCACCGACAAGTGATCAGAAGACTCCTTGTCTCTGTCCGTAATCATGCTGTACTCCTCATTAAATGAAAGGTCTTCATTAGCCATGGCATTGCAGTAGTCCTAGACACAATGTTTAATTAACATTATCAGTGTTTGTAATTGTCATTTGTTTGCCTTGTCGGTTTACATTTTCCAGGTCGGCTGAGAAGCTGTCTCCACGTGCCACTCCTCAGATTAGCCAAGATGCCTTTCCTATCCTGGGAGTTCATCGAGGATGAAATGCACAGAAAGGCCAGTGTGCTCAGGATTCTCCCCTGACCCTGTTCACACATCTGAGCAAGGTCGCGATAGGCATGTGGAAAACATTTCAGAGCATGACGTCCTCCTATTAGGTTCTGTATGATAAAGAGAAGCAATGTTACCGGGAGCATGAATGGAAAAAGGGGGGTTTCTGTGGGAGGCCAGAAGAATGTGCCGTGCAACATTCATGGAAGAGACATGGCATCTGTAACCAATTCTGTCCACAGAGCCGGACCTCCAACAATAAATCTGCTGCATATCTGTGATTGTATTTGCACACACGCAGGTACACATGCACACAAGTGTCCATTTCAGAGTGTGTATAGGTGTATCATTCCACATCGGATGAGTGTGTAATCATATGTATATGTGTACACGCACATAATACGTGCATCTGTATTTATATTTTCATTACTTGTGCATCTGCAAGTGAGGTGTGTATTTGTGCAACCCAGTGTGTGTGTGTGTGTGTGTGTGTGTGTGTGGCCGGTTGCGGTGCGGGTATGTGTGTCTGCGACTGTTCTACAATCTGTCTTTCATGGTTTAGTGTGGACGCAGGCCAAGGCGCCCAGCTGCTTTAGATCAACACTCAATCACGGTTCACCTCATCGTAGCTTAATTCTATCTGATTCACATCGGCCTGATCTGACCACCTCGGTGTGTCCCTGCTCACAGTAACTGGCACTGTCTGGTGGAATTGGTTCCACATCAATCCTATATTACAAACCTTGGAAATTCTGTACGTACTGTTTGTGTAAGGATGCAGATGGCAAATCAGGGCTGACTGTTGAATGCCCAAATCTAATGTCATCTGATAATGCATATTAATCAGAAACGCTCCATACAAACACTCGGCCAGATTTCACCTAATAATAATAATGAATCATTTATGCATGAAAGAAAACCTGTGGAGAAAAAAAAAAAAAGAAAATAGGCACTGGGCTGTTTGTCAGTGTGTGGTGTTGTCTGCCTTTGTTTCTCAGTGAGGCACTTTATGATAAACCCTTTTGGTATACAAGCGTAAACCAAAATTTTACTTTTTGTGGATGATGAAGATACTTGTTCGTTTTGCAAGAATTTGTTGAAACTGAAATATGTGGCAGCCTGAGAAACAAGAAAGCCACAGAAAAAAAA
>BRZM01001342.1:145433-189313 GCA_033238685.1 Lates japonicus | reverse complement strand
GAACCTTGTTTCCCTAGTGAATACCCCTGCTTAGTATGAAGCAATTCTAAATAAATTGGTTTGTCATTTGTCACTACAGTGTGTTATCGTACTTGCAATTATGAGAATAATCTGGGTTGTGTCATAAAATGATTCCCTAAAAGCTTTGGATCAAAATGGCGGGAAAATTGTTACACAGTGACTTTTTTTTTTTGCTTAATCTGTGTTACAGATTCTGAATGTAGCTCTACTTCTTGTTGTATTATTGAATTTTTGTTTCACCTTCTTTTACATCACCTCAGTTAACTACATGTTTAACCAATGAAAGCCCTCAACTGAGATTAAAAATCTCTTTTACACATAGTGGCTGTGTTCTTGATAAGTTGCTAGAAACTCAAGTGGAATATATACTGTTGGCAGATTTATTATTGTGTATTCTAAAAATAAATGCTTGAAAGGTACAATTTAAAACTATCACGAAGCGTAACTGCGTGGTCATGCAGTCTCCCCTGGCTGCAGACTGATCTGGAATGGATGGGGTTGCTGTCAGGCGGATTTTGGGAACTGTGTGATATAATGGACGTCTGCACGATATTTCAATTCAATGCATGAACTGTCCCACCTGGAGAGTAATGAGGAAGCTTTTATGAATGTTTTGGTTACATTTATGGGGAGATGTGTGGAAACATTAGGCATGTAGTTTTAATGCTGACATTTCGACCCTATTCATTTGATCTTTATTTTCAACGTCCTTCATCTCTTGCGGACCTTGCCTGGGCCTCACATTAGCTGGAGAAGAACGAGAGCAGCGATCATTATCCATATTTATCACCATCCACTGCGGTATTGTGTGTGTGATGGGTGCTCATATGCTAACCCCGCTGCTGATCTATGCCGGCCATGATTCTCTGGACAGAAATACATAGCTTTATTATAAGGTCAGAAGTGTGTGAGTGAGCGATGCTCCCAAACTTGCATTTCACTAATGGACAACATTGGTGGTCTGTGTTATTTGATTCTGTTACCTACCCTATAACATTACCTAGATGTACCGTCAAACTTATTATGCTTCAATTGTAAGCAATCATCTTTTAAGCGACAACAGCCTATAAACAGAAATAGATCAAAACTATTTCATCAGAAGGCGTGACAGATGTAGATATGGCAGTGAAATTTTCCATGATCTTCCTATGAGACTTCAGGATGGAAGAAAAAAGTGAGAGTTCCTAGGATAGTAAATCAAAGGTTTGCTCTCAGTGCAGCACAAGAAATGGCAAAGACGAAACCTCTCTCAATAACGATAACGATATGCCTTGTGTAATAGTATAATAGGGCTATTATTTTTCTGTGTAAACTGTTTGATCACCCCAATCATTGTGGTTGTGCTCTGGTGGTGCTCATGGGCATTACTACCTGATGGCCGGCCCATTTACGGTTCTGCTCTGACCTTAGTGCGTTGTAGACATGACGGATGACATTAAAACTTTACATTTTATGAACGTTGTGTTGTTGACGCTTGCTGCTCTTTTCTCTACTGTTGGTGGGTGGACACTCGGTAAAAATTTGTAATACCCAGCTAAGCAGCTCTCTGGCTGGTGTCTCAATCAGTGTAATGAACCCCCAAGTGGGGTTTCTGTAACAACTTTCGTCTTTTTGAGTTCTTGTAGGAAAATGTGCTGGACTTTGGTAAATCCTTGTATTTTGAGGCTAAGGTTTGTCTTTTAATCTAATTTTGTGTATGCAGTCACACATCCATTTATAATGGACTGCACATTACCTGCTGATATTATCTCTCATAAGCCTTTGGGTCCATTGTCTTGTATACATTCCTTGTCAGTGGCACCACTGGGGCAGTCAGAGTTCACTCTCTTGGTTCCCCTGGGCTGGAGGATGGATTGGTGGTGGCTCTAAAACTCGCTTACCTGAAACTGAATGAACTGTCTGGTTCATTCTAAAATACCATCTGGCATATTACATGACCTTTTGTTGTTTTTATATGACCGTTATTTTTCTCATTGTATTAATCCAATCTTTTAAAAATGTTTCCTCAGTCTGTAGAGGTAAAATGCAAATATGTTTCATTTCAGAAGTCTATACCATAATTAAAAAGGAATTAGCCATGCTTGGTCTTGTATGGGCAATTACAGTGCAAAATTATTTTATAAAGATGATACATTTACAGTCCACCTCTGATTCCTTCCTTGCCTCTCTATACTACCTCGAACCATTGTATTTTGCTGTTGAAATCTAACATTTCTTTTGTTACTTCTATAGCGCAACACAGGAGCACAAGCTTCAGGCGCATGAGCCCCTGATAAGACCACAGAGAGGAAATTACCTGGGATTAACTTATTCACGTGACAAATAACATGGTGGTGATGATGTTTCGTTGGTTCGGCTCTCAACGGCCTCAAAGTTGGTTCCTTCTTGTCAGGTGTGGCGTCGCGCTACTGGAAGCTGTGTTCGTGCATTGGGTTTGTTGATTCCCCAATAAACAAGCTTGGGGTGTGTGTGTGTGTGTGTGGTGGTGCTCTAATATCGTTACACTGCCTCATATTCAAACTGAGACATTGCAACAAGCAAACTTGACAATATTGAAGCGCTACGGAGCGTAACGGTGCTGAATGGTGATGCACTGGAGAGACGTTCCCATTTATTCTCTCACCTGTTTGCCTCTCTCTGCCCAATCTCTCTCATTCACCATGCTGGTGGTGCTGAAACGGTGATTGTTGGTGGACACCTTAGGTGGCCTGACAGGGAGGGTATGTGGGTGTCTTTGTGTTCCCCAGAGAGAGAGGTAGAACATTCAGATGGGGCAGCTTTCATTTCATTGCCTTCTTGGCGTCATTTGTCGGACCAAGGAAGAGAACTGTAGAGATGCGGGTGGGGCCGCAATGAAAGCAGACCGACTGCGCTCACCTGGTCATCTGAGGACCATTCCTATTCTTCTCCCACACACACACACTGTCGCAGCACTGTCTTTTTGTATTGAGCAACACAGCTGAATGTCAACACCTTAACCTGTATATCTCTAACCGTCTAACTTTCTCCAAACAACGTTTTATTCCGGTGCTAATTTAAATATATGATGAGTTTCTGATTTGGTACATGTGGTTGTCTCTTTGGACTGGTTAAGTATGGACATTGATATGTCAGTATTTGATTTTATTTTGATCATGACACAACACCTATGAAACACTAATACTTGGTTTGGGCGGCACCCAAGATTTTGGAGGCATGTACCAGAATTTTACTCCCATCCCAGCATACAGAACGTTCAATAGTCAACCGCAGTATTTGGGCAATAAAGGAGAAGCGATTGTCTTTGATGACCTCTGGCTCATGTCCTCCTTACAGTTTCTGCTTAACACGAGCGGTTACCACCTTTATGCTGGGCCAGGTGTGTGGAGGCATGGGGCTCAGAAACAATTTGAGGCTTCTGTCTCAAATGTTCTTTTCATTTCTGCAGACTATTTCTTATCTTTTTATAAGTCATAAGTTTATTAGTTTCCTGTATTTAAGGATTATTCGTTGTCACACAGCTTCAACCTGGCTGTTGGAACGGCTATCAACACTACCTGTTGTGTGTGCCAAACTTTGATGTGATCCAAGCTCGTGTATTAATAACTGAAATATGTAGTGGTGCTCTTGATATACCAGACTCTACAGTTTCACTGGGCTGGAGTCCCTACGTTTCAGCGCCGTCATGTTGGCTGAAAACTCGTCTGGCTTGGACCATAAACCATAAAGTTTAAAGAAGCAATAAAATAACCAATGCATCTTAGGGAAGTTGAATTTACTAACTGGAACTAAGAATTAGTGTTATGAGCACACTTGTCTCTATCACATGTATTTTAAAACATAACATACATTTACCCATTCTCTTTTCATCTGCCTCTGTCTGGGTACTCCTGAGGAGGAAATCTTGTGCACCTCTGTATACCGTATCAATGTTGTTAGTTTTGTCATCTCTCGATCTCTGGTCATTGTCTGTTTCTCTCAGTTTCTCATCCTTCTCTGAAACCTCCATCACCATCTCTTTCAGTCTCCTTGTCTGCAGCCATCCACATGCCTCCATCCCTCCCTTTCTCTCATGTCAGTTTCATGCTTCCTCATGCCTTAGTCTATCTCCTCCCGCTGTTTGCTTTTAACTCTTGAGGTCATCCGGGACCCTGGGCAGCTATCCCAGAATGCTGAGACGGCTAACATCACCTGGGTTGCCTTCTGGACAGTGGACCTGTGAGCCTGGAGGACTCAGTGGAGAAGCTCGTGCCGGACTCCAGCCATGCATTCCAGCCACTTCTACACCCAGAGAAAGGTCTTGGGTTCTTTGGTTAGGGTGCAGTGATTCTGTCATGTTGTTGTGAGCCTCAGTTACCAATGTGCCCCGGTGGCAGCTTTTACCCAGCATCAATAAATCACCAGCACGCTATTTGATTATGACGCGACTAGTATTAGGTTACCGACTGGCAACTAGATTAACATTCTCTACTGTCTTTAATCTTTTATTGGGCGGATGCTTAACTGAAAAAGTTTCTGGAAACCTAAATAACATAGGTGGGTTCTTGGCGCGCAATGACGTAAACTGAGTTCAGGGAAGATGGTGAGTAAAATAATAAATGCTAAAATAGATATAAAGGAGAGGTATCATTGTCAAACATATGGGGTTTGAGATGGTGACTACGGTGGTTTGCATAAGTTTGTTTACTAGAGATGTTAGCTGTCACACTCACACACACAGGTTTAGGCACATATGTCACAGTCACAAGTTTAATCTGAATCACGCATGCCACAAACCCTGTCTCCTGACATGAGCAACACAAACAGTATCTCAGTTCTAAGTAGCACTGAAGCCGCCTGGGTCCCTGGGGTTGGTTGCAGAAGCCAGTGGTGCTTCTTGACCACATGGAGTTCCAGAAGTTGCTAAGGCTACGTGTGTCGCCATGGGTGGGCTGATGCGATGGGATGTTGCTGGTGATGTTAACTGCAGCGAGGCATGCAACAGCGGTTTCTGTATTGTAGAGTGGGCGAGGTAATAGGGTGACTAAAGGAATCAGTGATCAGATGTCAATGTTTGGATATCCGCGCACAAATACTTTCATCCTTCTTATACGGTGTGTACAATACCTGTCGATGGGCCTACAGGTGTGCTTCCTCATGTTCGCCATGTTTGAGAAGTTATTGTGCATGTAATTTAAAATCCTGGTGATCCTAGCTTGGTGGTGCAGATAAAAGCACCAAACATTGGTTGATCGGCCTCCTTAACCTGAAAGGTCAGCATCAGGCGCAATATATATAAAATGCCTGCTGATGAACCCGATAGGGAGGGGGAGACAAGGCTGAGGAGGTTGGGTCTTGGTCAAAGAGATGGATGAAGAAATCAAATCTGTACTTCTCTGCGTTCAAACAAATGGGAATATGTTATCAAAACAAGCTAATTGTCTTGCTTTATGAGCATATGATGTCTTTTCTCCTTTCGTCAGTTTGACTTTTTCTTTAACTGTGTGGGTGCTTCGTTTGACTTTCCGTCTGGTAAAACTTGACATGGTTTGAATTCGTTGTAGGATCTATAAACTGGGTGATAACACAATAGTAGTTGGGTGATATCATGAGCCATTCGTATTACAAAATATATGGGTGTCAAGTAACAAAGATATGGTCATTAACTATGAGGAGTAGTTTAGAAGGCTGGTGTCACCTACATGCCACCCCAATTCTCTGGAGCACCCCAGGAAGGTCTATTACTGGTTGCGTATGGGTGTTTGGACGCAGCAGTCTTATGATACGTGGTTGGGGTCAGGTGGACAAAGTGCATCAGTACCTAATCTCAAAGTAAGACACCAAAGTGCGTATCAGGATTAGCTTCAACCACTTGCTTGTACATACTTTTATACATTGTTATTTGACTGACCTACCTCTTACCTTTCTTATAGTAGCTTTGTTGCATTTCAGCGCGACGTACTGTTGAGCATATGACTGCATATGAGCCTGTCTGTCCTTGAACTATCTGGAGGGACACAACAATGAAGAGGATGATGAACAGAGGATAGAACACGGGGACAGACAGAGATGGTTGCACATGATCCCAGGCGTGTGTGTGATTGTGTCCCAAGTGCGTCAAAAGTACTCCGGCCAGCATCCCAGCCGAGCCACCTGTCAAGCCTGCGACTTTGCAGGCGCATTGAATAAACAGAATGTCGAGGAACGGCGGCGGCCTGACAGAATTGTGTGTCCGTTGTGCGTTTGTCTACCTGACTCATATATGCCTTCCGCATCTTGATTCATTTATGTGTGTGTGTGCACCTCTCAAAACTAAAGAAGATCAGTACTGATTAGCATGGCATATTATCACTGGCTGTCAGTCAGCACCAAACAGTACAGCCATGATCTCTGATAACGTGCAAGCGGCTCGTGAGCACTGAAAGCTGCCACAGGAAGCTGGTGGACCTGGTCTTATTCTGACCATTGAGCGGCCCCGCATGTGAGGCCTGAAATCTGAGTGAGGGCGCGAGGCTGAGAAAAAATAGCTGGTTGGGTTGGCTCAGCCTGCATCTCATTCGGCCCCGGTTGAAGTGATGAGTCGGTGGTCTGCGCGAACAACGGATATAAACACCACAGGACTAGTCAGGAATTGTGCCTATGCTGGAATCTAGAGTTCTGGCATCAATAATCAGTTGCTCAAAGACCTCCCTGTCGACAAGGGCAGATCTACATGCACCCCTCCTCTTCATCCTTGGTCTCTCAGTGGATGTGTTCCTACAACTGTTCAGTCGTCACTGTTCTGATTTGTGGGGTCAGAAGGTGGATCAAATGCTGAGCCTGATGTCCTCACCTCATCATGGCTGACAAGCTGCTGCTGCCTGCGTTGTTTCAACCTCTTTTTATAATATAACAGCTCACCTTTTGCTGGTGCTCTTCTATGAAAATATGTGGGCGTTCGTGGGTATTAAATGACGCTGATGATTGAGACTTACGCTATGGCCGTAAATGCCTCCTTCTCTAATAAATGTTTTAGAAATAAATCTGGTGTATTATGTATATGGTGTATGCACAGGAGACATTTCTTATTCTTTCTAAGGGGGCAAATGCATTGGTGAAGAGGCAGGACAACCTGTCTGATTTTGACCTCCGTCGGTGCTGATCTTTTTTAGATGTGTGGCTGGATGTGTGACAGAGAAGTGTGAACTGTGTTGTTATATACATTTTGGGCTCTGGTGTATGACTGCCCTAGATGAACCTTGCAGCCAATAGATTGCATCCTGGCCTTTGTTTGTGTGTGTTGGGTGCTATTTTTTCTTTTACTTGGAACAATAGTATTGCGTTTGCCCTGAAATCATTTTCTGACGTAAAGTAGCAGGCGGTGCCCATTTGAACCAGTGATGAGCATCGGCATCAAAAGCAGCTCCCTGGTGACTGGTCGTGACTCCCATTGCGTGTCCTAACAGACAAGCAGATTTTTCTGGTCAGGGCTCGCACCGCATCTGACCTTGAGAAATGTCTCTGTGTCTCTGGCGGCGGCAACAAACTGACTGACGGCATGGATCTGACGTCCTGCTGATCCTCCTAAATGGGTGACTTTTAAGAATGCATGTGAGGCCAGAAAAAACAGCTGCACATGCTCCTATGTTCTGGGAGGATAATTATAGTCAAGTAATGGATTCCCTTTGTCTGTTAAGTATAGGAAAAACTGATTTTAGTATAATGTGTATGTATAATAGCATATATATATATATATATATTTACATATATCCAGTTTTCATTTGCTTGCAAATCTATTTTTGATGAGGAAGAGTGAAGAGGAGAAAGGGAGAAGAAAGATTAAAGCTTCTGTGGGTGTCAATAAGTTACCTGTATCCATCATAATGCTACATGCAGAATGTAGAGGTGCCTTTTACTACAGCAACCCACTGGGTGGACATCATTACCACACACACAAAACAGACACACACACCACACGCACGGGGTGACTTACCCAAATTTCGTTCAAAGAAAGAAAAAAATTAATTTGTTTTGTTTGTTAACTTTTAAGCGATGACAACACACATTCATTTATGCTGCATGATGGTCCTGCATCTTTGATTCCTTAGGACTATAATACTCAGTTGGACCTCTCTACTTGTCTAAATGTAAAAGCATGTTTTCTTTTCTTTTATCTTTGCATCCTGCTGTGAGCTTGAGTTAGTATATCACTTCTCAGCCGCTGTATCACTTTGGGCACTCCAGCACCCAATTGAGACGCAGTGTGACCAATGAGGCCATCAGCAGATTCCAGAAACCAGGCCTTGCAAAGTCCTGAATTTGGGTTTGGGTACGATGCGCCATTCATTCACATTGACAATAAAGATCATGACGTGTTGTTATGATGTTCATGATATCGAACAATTTTGTATATTCTGCGGCACTAAGGGCATAGATTCAATACACAAAAATTTGCTTCAAACTAAAACATGATAAATTCCTTAGACTTGGAAGTAGGCCAAATGACATCGCCTGTTGCAGATGTGATCTAGAATGAAATGGAGGCAGACATTCCTGTCATTTTAAAGCTACTGTGTATCAACAAGTACTAGTGGCCATGTGTATGTGCCTGTAGGTATTCTGTGTCTAGACACTGTACGCAGACATCTATGATGTGATGTGGCGACGGGTAGACAGCGCACACACATATGGCAGATTATAACGTCTACTCTAGTCTTCCATCATATCTTCCATTAAAACTATAGACGGCACACTGGTGCTTTGAAACATTTCTTCCTGGACCTTGGACTGGCGGCTTGGCGATGCTAAACAATATGTAATAGATTTGTGTAATGTGTGTGTGTACCATGAAACTTTATTACCCTGATGTCTGCGGTTCTTCTGTGTGGATGCGATGGGTGATAGATGGCACCTCATCCTTTATTAATAACAGTCTATCCAGATAGATTCCATAAAAGGGCTGAATAACTTCAATATGTGTTAGGAGGGAAGTTGTGAAATACTTGCTCTATGTTAGTAACCAGCCAAGGTCAATTAAGCAAAAAATACTTTAAACTAGCTGTCTCCTACTGTGTCCTTCCAATCACATATTCGTCTTCTCCCATTTGATTTTTCTCTCTCATTCTCTCTGCCGCCCCCCCACCCCAGGCACACTGTGTATCCCAGCCAAATACTGGCACTCTGTGTGTGTGGTGTGTGCATGTCTCTGAGAAGGGTGCTTGGACAGACATTAGAGGGGCCTGGTCTGGTGGACATAAAGGGACTTGTGTATGATCGTGTGTAGTCTGATCTCACATACAGGATTTAAGAGCTAACTATACCAGCCGTCTCCAGGAGACACACACAATGATGTCTATAAATAACTGTCATATGACAGTAAGATAGACAGATAGATGGCTAAATAGATTGATAGATACATGGATAGATACAAGCCTATTAGTCTATTCTGAACACTAATATGTTATTATGTAGTGACAAATAAAAAGCAGGGTAAACCATGATAATACTCACAGGCATCTCAGTAGTCAGGTAGGTATAAAATAATTTGATTTCACCACAACTACCTAACAGTTTTTCTCATTACTAACAGATGTGTCAATTCTTTTAATCAGTTTGTTTATAAAATGTAAAACTGTGAAAATGGCCATCACCCCCTCCCTCCCGGAACCCAGCGTAACATTCAATTTAGAGTCATAATAAAGAGAGAAAAAACAACAAACTGCCACACAGGAGCTGGAACCAACAACATCTGGGTATTTATGGTTGATGAATGATTTTTATTAATAATTGTTATTAACTGTTATTATTTATTTATTTATTATTAGTATCTAAATTATATATCATATAGTTTAAAACATAATTTCTATATTTAATTCCTGCAAATTTGTATATTGTAATGATATGAATTTTAATAATAAAATCACTTCAATAGAAAGAATGTAGTAGCTTCGGTAGGTAGGTCTGCACTACGCCCACGAACAAAATAAAAATAAGAGGCTAAAATAAGATTAGGTAAGTTTATTCTGCACTATATCTCACTAATTCAGTTTCCGATTATTGGCCATAGCATACGTGGATTAATGAGAGATAATGAATAAAAGCAAAGACGAATGAATAAAATTAAGAAAAACTAAAGATGATGAAAAACAAATGGTTGTAACAATTTTCTTCCCCTTAGCTGTTTATGCTATAAAATCAATGTCCAATATGGACTCTGCTCAGATATTAATTATATCAAAGTATACAGATGTGATATACTGTATGAAAGAAATCACTAAGAGTGGGTTAGGTTGAGAAAACTTAATTTCACTTTATCAAGTGAAGTGGTTGCCATTATCAGTATTTTTTTCTTTACCCCCCGTTCATGATACCCATCCTCATTTCCCTGCCCCCCACTGCCCTCCTCGAGTCTTCTCACTTCCTCTTACTCCCCCCTCCTTCCTCCTCGTTTTGCAATGCCGGGGCACCCCTGTCATTTGTGTGACTGTTGATCCTTGCAAAGAGGACAGATCAAATATTTCTCCTCCAGTGTATGAGGCTTTCTGTTGGGGCCTCGCAGATATGATGATTGGGGCTGACGGACGGACGGGGGCCCCGGGTTTTGAAGTCTGTAACAGACAGCGGTGGCTTTGATAGCCCCCGCTCCTCTTGCATAGATCACCAAAGACACCAGGCGAAAAGAGGGGAGAAGAGGAGGAGGGGGGTTACAGAGAGGAGGGTGCAAAAGAAAGCGAGCGAACAAAAGCATCTGTAGAGTGGTCAGGGCTGGCAGCGGCAGCAGCAGCAGCCGTCAGAGGCTTTTTGAAGTTTACACATGGCCCTCCCCTCTATTTCTTTTCCTCTTTTCTCCCCTTCCACTCCTTCCGTTCCTGAAAGCCTTCTGCTTCTCTTGTGTCTTGCTCCTGCTTTCTTCTATCCTCGCCTCTTCCTTACCCTTTGGTGATACCCCAGGTCCAAACACTGGATGCTGGACTAGCTGGACTATGCTGGACACTCAACAGTGTGACTCAAGCAAATGGCAAGTCAGTTTGTCTACCCTGCTCCCATCCCCTGGAAATTTCCAAAACCCATGTCACTGCAATCATTAACCATCATCAGATTTCAACGTGTAAAAAGAACTGTCTGACAACAATTTGAAGTACAAACCATGTGAGGTGCGATCAAAAAGTTCAGAGACTGTTCCTGTTGTGAACGCAGATGCAGCTGGTGCACGTAATAATTTTCATGAGTCATTTTCCATGTTATGTTGCGTGATCAACATGTGAACCTGTGCTACACGTTTACTTTTGCACATTTGCGATTTCATCGTGGATCTCAAACTTGACACGACAGCAATCATTGAATTCTGTGTCATATCATGTTGAGGATCATCACTAGTGATAAGAGTTGGGTTTACAGCTATGACCCAGAAACCAAACAGCAGTCTTACCAGTGGTAGAGCCCGCTGTCTTCAAGACCACAGAAGGTGTGTAAAGGCACAAGTGCGAGCAAGAGCATGCTTATTGTTTTCTTTGACATTCGGTGGGGTTGTGCAGTATGAATTCATCCCCAAGGGTTAGACTGTCAATGTCGGGTTCTACTGCACCGTTCTGAGGCATCTGAGAGAGGACATTTCGTGCAAATGACCTGCATCATGACAACAGTGAATTTGGCTCCATGTGACTTCTTCCTCCTCCCCAAAATGAAATGCCAGCTGAGGGGTCACAATTTTGACACAGTGGACAAGATCCAGCACAAGTCACAGAGGGTGCTCACAGAACGGGACTTCCAGGGAGTGCTCCAAGGCAGGAGTACTAGGAGTGGTGTATCACCACACAAGATGACTATTTGACGCTAATGGCAGCCAAATTTATACTAGGTATAGATTTTGATTGTTATATATGCAGTCTCTGAACTTTTTGATTGCACATCACATATGTCATGTCCCCACCTCAAATAAAAATTACAGGCGCATTTCTGGAATTAGCATCCTGATAACCATGCCAAATATAAACTGGTGAAAATCACTAGTGAAAAATAGATAATGAACCTTTTAAATTATGTGACAATGCTATAGTAAATGTTTGCTTGGTTTAGTCACAAAAATAACTTTAAAGGTTTAGTGAAAGATCATGGTTTGGGCTAAAAAAGGTAGCTTCTTCATTAAGGTTAGAGAACCTTTGTTATCATGGTTACAATAATGAACACATTTAATGTTATAGAACAATCATGGTCACATTTAAAAGAAATTTGATTATTGGTTTGATTCCAGAACCAAACAGCATTCTCCTATGTTTAAGACCAATGTTTTGTTATACAGTGGAGTCCTGTATTATAAACCAACATATATACCCCAACCTACTTCCTACGCAGAATTTGTTGCTATATAATAATGTAAGATGACTTCTTCTTTTGTCATAGTTACTGTGGCCAGTAGAGGGCTTTGTCACTTAAATGTAAATCATCTTATAGCAACATAACTATGGGTCATAATAAGCTGCTTGCACGCACACACACACACACACACACACACACACACACACACACACACACACACACATATATATATATATATATATATATATATACATACATACTGTCAGATAGAATGGAACCAGTTGGTTTTTCCAAACTTTAACTGAGCCTATGTATCTTGCCCAACAGTGGCCCCTGTGGTCATTGATGACAATTACAGGACAATGGTTACTGTTAAAATGTGGTTGTTTGAGTGATTAAGTAGGACCTGTTTAAGTTTGGTTGCCGTAGGTGGATGGGTCAACAAAGCATATGACTTTGGCCCAGGAGAGCACAGCTCATTTCCCATTTCCTCCCAACAATCTGCTTTTTACCTTTCTTTTTTCAGCCATGTCCGTGACTGTTCTGTATCCTTGACCAAATAGTTATACTTTTGACCATGAAAGTTACCTAACATTTGACTTTCTTCCAAGACACAGCCTTAGTTTAATATTTCATAGTTATTTGGACCCAATCTAAGATCTTTTTTAAACATTAACCGTATGCTTTTTGTGCCTAAACCAAACCAAACTGTAGTGACGACAGAGCAGAGGACAGTCATATAAATCTTTTTTTTAAATCTTAATTTGAAACAGTTTTAGAAGGCATTGACAAATAATGTCATCTGATGCCCCTGTAAAGATGAAAAATAGTATTATAGGTCATTTTTAAAGGTCATGTCATATAAACCATTTTGTCATCCAATTTCGATGGCCTGCCAGCTAAAACACTCAGGTAAGAGCAGCACAAGCATTGAAGAGTCATAAGGTCACCAAAGTGATTCAGTAATGTCATCCATCCATCCATTCAGTTATAGCGTGACATATAGAGACACACAAGCACTCAAGTCTGGATTTAAAACAACTTCAGGGGACATAAAGGGGATTTTAAAAATGGGGACACAGGGGCCACAGTGGACTGTGCCACTGGTGACTCCGTTCACACTCAGATTTAAACTTCTCCCCCATGTTGTTCTTCACTCTGTACATTACAGTGTGTATAGTGATACTAGCTGACACCCAACAGATGGCTTTTGTCAGGCCTGGAGAGCAAGAGTTAACCCAATCCCCTGCTTACCCTCCCTCCATCCCTCTCTTCTTTTTAAATGTCTCCCATATAAACAGATTTTGTTGCTGCTTAAAGTGGGCTCAGAATTAAAGCGTATCGTTTTACACACATATTGCATGCATATTACGGAGCCCCAGCTGGTGGCGGGCTGCTCTTAAGAGCCATATGATTAAGTTAGAGGTTGGGGTATCCGATAAGATTTGAGCTCTCTGCTTCTCTCGCTATCTCGCTGCCTATTTTACTGCAAACTTATTAAATGGAGGAAACGACATTATTTTTTTCTGAGTGTATGTGTAATTATTGTCACACACCTGTGACTCCCTGCCATCCACGACAGGGAAGAAGAGAAGGGAAGGAGGGATGATGAGGAGGGGGAGGTGGAATGAGGAGAAATGTCGTTGGAAGCAGCGGGAGTCCTCGTTTCAGAAAAATGGGAGGAGGATAAAGAGGAGAGGAAAAACAAGAGAGCTTGTTAATCAGGCACTTTCTGTCACTGGCTGAACACTGATATCCTAATGATTCACACCGAGATAGTGACATCATAAGGGAGAGTGATGGAGAGATGTAGAGAGAGAAGGGAAACAAGAGGGAAAAGTGGTTGCAAATGAAGGAGGAGGAGATGACAGCCCCAAAATGGACAACTAGTTTTGCACAGACAAGATGACAGATAGCATGAAATACCAAAAAAAAAAGAGACATAAACTGGGAAATGTCCCTCCGAATCTGTCATTACATTCCTCACAAACAGGCGCTTGTTTAATTTGAACAGAATGTTTCTCAAGGAACGCTGTTGAGAAAGTTTTCCAGCCAAGTTTCAATCTGTAATTTTTTTTCTCTCTTTCTTTTTTGCCATTTCCCTCACCAGACCACCCCGTTGAAGGCAACAACATGTGATTTGATCCTCAGAAGACAAAGGAAATTACCTATTAAGTGGGAGAGATGATCTTCCTTTAGGCGCGCTCCAAAAAAGTGACTCACGATGTTGTAATTGTTTACCTTTGACTCGGCCCATAAGTCTCTCCTCCCATCTCTCTCTGTTTGGTTGTAACATAATATTTTGCGGTGCTGCTTTCAGAAGCCCAGCTCTCACTCTCCTCTTTTTTCTCTCTATCTGTTCTAACAGGACAGATGTCATCGCCCCAAACAGTCTGAGTCATTGTACGCCTCCACACCCCTGAGTAACCCAAGGACATCAGAGAAGAGAGGACTGTAATTTTACATTTTAGACATTTAGCTGATGCTCTTAGTCATGGCAACTTGAGGGTTCAATGTCTTGCTCAAGGACACGTGGACGGGACCAGTAATGTAATGAAATAAATCAAAAGGAGGGTTGTGGATGTGACCTACAGTTATTATTTATCATGAGGAAAATATAATTGTGAAAGGAAAACTAATAATTTCAGATGAAAAGCCCTTAGAATATTCTAACAAACATCACTATCACACACTATTGATTTTAGTGAGGAAGATTTATCTCGGTTTAAGCATGTGATGAACTGTATTCTGAACTCTGTTCCTACAGAGATGACAGTACTGACCTAAACTTATGAAACTGTGACTTCTATAGTAACGTGGTATTTATTATCAGCTGCTTGATAGCATAAGTTGTTCAACAATTCCAGCAGATATTCACGTTTGATGTTTCGAGTCAGCTGGTTGAGTTCGGCAGGACTCAAGAGGTTGTTTGTCTGTACCAGTGTAGTTTCCCCCATATCGAGCAGATCTGAACGGGGAAAAAAAGTGCTGGAAATAGCATCGCTGAGTGAGTGGGCTGCATGTGCTTTTTTGGGTGTAATGTTTTAATAGACAGCAGATGGTTACAGATGCAGAGGCTGAACGCCGGTGATGACACATCTTTAATATTTTAGAGTGGTCTTTGCTGTA
The DNA here is from genome assembly GCA_033238685.1 of Lates japonicus. Taxonomy (NCBI): domain Eukaryota; kingdom Metazoa; phylum Chordata; class Actinopteri; family Centropomidae; genus Lates; species Lates japonicus. The sequence continues at coordinate 173,911 of BRZM01001342.1, read as the reverse complement.
AATGTTGCAGCAGCTGTTTCCCAATGCTGTAAATCTACAGTGTTTTTTAATTCTTTTTTTTTCTTTTGTGTATTTGTGTGCGTGTGTGACTGACAGCTATTGGATTTACTGTAAATTACAGAAATGAATATGGAAAAGTGATGAAAAGGCAGCGAAAGGGGAGGAGGCTGTGCCTATGAGTGTGTGTGTGTGTGTGTGTGTGTGTGTGTATGCACCCCGACTGTTTGCTGCTGAATCAATTCCTCCTCATTCTGAACCCCGCTGATTATTCTCTTATTTTAGTTTGCTAGAGGCAGCTCACACACTGTTGCCCTGCGAGTATAGGAACTGATATTCAAATGTAAAGTGATACTAAAATAATGAGATGGAGGGAGAGGAAGAGCAAGAGAAAGGTTGATGGAGGAAGAGGGGAGGCTGGGAAGATAAATATATATTTGTATTGTGTTTGTGTTGCAGCCGTTGGTTTAGTTTTAATGTCAGCGGCGAGGAGAGAGGGTTTTCGCCGATGCCTCTGAGTCGAGGTGATTGTCATCAATTCGCGTCTTGGCATTTAAACCACCCTCTTCAAATATGAGCATTTGAAATGCAAATACAGCTGCGTATGCCCAGACAAATTAAAAGACACACACAGGAGTGGAGAAAAAAAAAACACTTTTGAAGATATAACTTTTTACTGGTTTTTATCATCGGAGTTTGCATTGTCAAACACTCCCTTCTTTTTCTCTTTCCAGAGAGAGAGGCAACACGGGCAGATAATGTGGCTCACAGCAAAAATGGCATACTAACTGATTATATATTTATTTGCTGTTATGTTCACCCGGCAGAGAGAAAGAGGAAAGACAGAGAGGTGGTGTTTTTATCTTGCCCTTGGCTTCACTGTTTGTGCCTCGCGGGGTGTGTTCGATTAGGTGTTTTTTTTTTTTTTTTTTTTTGCCACAAGACACAGTGAGAACATATGATTCACATTTTTCCCCCTCTCTCCATCTCTCTGACACTACAGTTATTTAAACATCAATAGCCATGCGTCTTCTTTAGCACACATTCTTTCTCATATTGATATTTGTATATGATCATTACTTTTGGCCCTGCACGCTTTGTTATACTGCGTCAGCTTCAATAGGTGTAAGATCCAATACTGCAACCTCTGCATTTAAGCCCCCCAAAAAACCGATAGCCTAGTTTAGCTCACTTTATTGTGTGAATCTACTATGGGAAAACACTAGATAGGTGCAACATACCTACATTACTGAAAACAAAAAGGGCCTGTAATTACATTAAATTTAGGTAGCTCCCTGCATTTTCTTTGTAAACTTTTAATACTTGATGGGAATGAACAGACAATCCCCTCCAAAAAAAGCACCGCATTGTGTTCAAGTTAACAGCCTGGAAGAAAGACATGTTCTCCTAAAACTTCAGGTAAGCTGACGGCACTCTTTCACAAAGAGGAAAAAAAAAGAAAAGAGTTGTGCCTGCTGCCTCCCTCCTGATAAAGTTGCAGAATATTTGTTTTCTTAACAAGCCAAGCCTTATTTATTTATCTATTTATTTATTTAATTTGTCAAATGATGAGAAAGAAGAGAAGGTGGGAGACAGGTGTGTGTGTGTTTGTATGTGTGTGTGTATGCGTGTGTTCGGTAATGAACGGATGGTGTTGATCATGGGATGGATTCATTTGTAAAGAACCACCAATCCACTTCAAATTCTCCAGCCTACTGACTGATTCCAATAGCCATCAGAGATGTGTAGACACATGTGTAGCTCAAAATTTTTTTAGACAATCATTTCATGCCAATAACCCTCTACATTTCTTTATAATACAAAAGAGCATAAAGCAAAGTTTATCAGAGGACCAGAGATGAGAATTAGAAGAAGCGTGAGCATGAGTATGGGTGTGAGGAAGAGGAGGAGGGATACAATGAGGGCTGGTGGGGGATGACTACCTGCAGAGAGCCAGCGTCCAAATGAGAACATAATAACAACATCAGAGAGTGAGGAGAGGGATTGTCTGTGAGATGACAACGGTATTAGACAGAAGTCAGATAATTAAGAAATGCACTTAGTGTTTTGTCAAAAGTGACCGTCACTGCTGGTGATGGAGTTTAGCTCCATCACCAGTGTATGTGTGTGTGTATACGGGTGTTTTTACCCTGTGTTCCATACTGCAGATAATGAGCTCAGAAAAAAAGAAAGAAAAAGATGAAGGGAAGAAGAAGAAGAAGAAGACCAAAAAAACCCCCCCCAAAAAACCAGTGAGGAAATTAATCAAATAATTTAAATGAAAAGTTGTGTTCTGTCCACACAAAGACGCCAAGTTCTTTTGGGCATTTTCTGATGTAGCTGTCCAGTCAGGGAAAATGAGACACATCTTGGGTAGGAAGCAAACAAGAGGGGTGGCAGAGGATGGGAGGGAGGAATGGATGGATAGAAGGGAGTTGGGGGGAGGGAGGGTGGGCCACAGAAATAAACCCAACTCCCATCTGATGAGCAGCTTGTCCATAATACTGAATCCCCATCTCTTGCCAAGTCTGCTTCCTGATACAGAAACATGATAAGTGCAGTTTTTTTTTTGTTTTGTTTTTTTGAAAAGACTCCCTTCTTCTTCACCCATCCTCCCCACACCTCGTTTGATTTTGGCCTGGAAGCACTTCTAGCCGGTACCACGGATAATCAGGTGGCTGTTTTTGTCGCTTTGCCCCCCCACGACGTGATAATCAAATTAAAGAAGTGGAGAAGAATAAAAAGGAAAAATAGATGTGTTCATTCATCTCTTTTGCAGCCAACAACTACAGGACAGATGATGTGGCCATCTTGAGATCGTTTGTCATCTGTCGGACAGCGGTGACCTTGCAACGAACGCCGACCATTGCACTGATATCATCTTTTAGAAAAAAAAGAGATACAAAGAGATAGAGGGAGACAGAAAGAGAGGGCTGTTGTTTTTGGTAATAAAGACAACATTTATGCCTTCCATTCGTGCTGCCAGTTAAAAGAGGCACAAACATGGAAATCCATTATGGAACGCTTCTTAAAAGTGTGACCAATCCTTGTTCAGTCAATTAGAGTCTGGAGACTGAGAATATGATGTTTGTCTGTTTAGCCCCCAACGCATACAGATCAGCCTGGATTTGATGATGGAAAGAGAGATTTTTTTTTCACAGAGATAGATTGAGGGAGAAGAAGAAAAATGGATGGGAGGGCAGTATGTCCAAGCTCTTGTCTTTCTTCTCCTCTGCTTACCATTCTTTATTTACACCCATATACAGCGTGTGTGCTGACTGTAACTGCCATTGTTCTGTCATTTAAAAGCTTAAAAAGGGGACGTTGTTTGTGTGTAACTGGCGGGCCCAGCAGTGTGATGTCCAAGCTCCCGTGCCAGTTGCTCTGCAGAAAAAAGCTAGGCCGCATAAAGGGAGGAAAAGCGTTAAAGCAGGTAAGTTTTAGAATGACGGGGATGAGGTTCCATTAAGATTTATCTTAGTATGGGTCTAATCCTCAGTTTAATCCACCCTCCCTCCGCAGCACCCTTTCATTCCTACCCGAGACATAATAAAAACTATAAACCATAAAGTTCTTACAATTTCTGATAGCAAATGCAGGCTGGTTGCAAAGTTCTGTGATGAATCGAGCTCGGAGGACTCATCTCTCTGTAGTTAATGTGAAGAAAGTCATGAGGGTACAACGGAGGGCAACAAGTTAAAGGAAAAGAAAGGGAGAAGAGGTGCATGTTTGCTATGACTATTTTGGGTGATTATCGTGTGGTGGCAGAGGTTGTGGTGATGAGTGGCGGAGGGGCTGTTGTCATGCTCTCTGTCACACTCGGCTGTGTCATACAAGCTGGATGGATGCCTCTGTCCACTGCAAGCTGCTTGAACGAGGAAGCACATGGGTGTATGAGAACCTCAGCCCACTTCATGAATATTTGATTCATATTTCCAGTGTGTGTATGTGTGAGAGAGAGAAAAAAAAGACGGAGAGAAAGGGAGGAAGGATATTTTTTCTCTCTTTCACTTGTCATTGCAAAAACTCACAAGGCTTACTTTGTGGCATTCGAATCATAATTGCCAATCCTGAATACAAATCTCTCAGCGCTAAACACATTGAGTGAAATTGAAATGACAAAACGAAGCTCATATAACACTGTAATCAAAGATACATTCGGGGGGGGGGAAGATGAGGGAAAAAAGTTGAGAGTGTTCTTCCGCAACCAGTAAGAGATGAGGATCAAGGGCCAGTTATTAGCTCGGCCAGAGAACAAAGAGCCCCAGTGTTGGAGGGCAGCTTAACGCTGAACCAGTTACTGTACCTTTCAAAACTAATATGTAACCATATCTGTTTTAAAAGGACGATTCATATTACTGTGAATGCATGACAAAAGTTGTTCCCATCCCCGAGACCCAGGAAACTGAAATCCCACTCGTAACCCCCTCCACACACACACACACACACACATTCAATTGTAAGCCTGGCCTTTTCTGGAAAGCATCCAATTTAAAAAGATGGCAACATTAAATTTTTGTAATGATGTAAAACATCTTTAGTTTTTTTGACAGGACAATGGTGCTTATTGTGCTTTATTGTTACTGTGGCAACTCCAAAGGTCAGCGTGGGTGTGGCTGGGCAGACAAGGGCGGCACTGAATGAAAATTGGGTTATATGTGATCAACTAAGTTATTAATCAGATTAAAATGGATTCCCTCTGCCTGCTGTTTAACTAGGCAGGAGGAAAAAAAAAGGAATGAAATAAAGACAGAGAGAGGAGGGAAAGAGGCAGAACAATAGGCCAGTGTTTACTCATGCAAGAGCAAAGAAAGTCATTGTTAAACGCTGAAGTCACTGTCACAGATGAGTTTCGATAAGGACCATCTCTATGAAACATCCCACTGCATGTAACCAGTTTGTCTGAGAGCATGTGCCCTTGCCATGGATGCCCCCTAGCTTCATCCAGGTAACCTCTCTAATCCTGATTAAATCACTGTAATTAGAACAAGCGGTGTTCCTCCACCCCCATATTTCCCTAATAAAACAATGCAGCAGTTTAAATCCGGTCGCTGGGATTTGCAACGCAACAATGCAGTTTATATCCATCTCTGCCGAGGAATTAAGTGTATTTTCTAACTGCTAATGTTATAATGTTGCCAGCTTATTTGTCTCGATGCTCGCTATTCTTATTCTTATTCCCCCTGCGGTTTGTGTTCTCTCTCTCTCTTTTTTTCCTAGCGCAACTTTGTTTATTTGAGTCTTATTTATTTGTTTCTTGGCGCTTTTTGATGTTTAAATCAAACATGTTTTTAGCGAGTGGTCGGGATCATCCTTCACTACAGGAAATAATGCAAGTTATTTGTCCTTAATTGCCACAGAGCTTTTCAAACACGCCAACTCACTGCCTATGTGTCTATACCTGTGTATATTTTTTTGTTTTTATTAGTATCACTGCATGCATCCATTGATGTGGAATAACAGAGGAAATAAAAGTTGACATAGTTTCTTCATTTTTTTTCCTCCCCCCAACCCCCAGTTTCCCTCTCCCTCTGTCTTGCTCTCTGTTGTTTTTTATATATCTGTGTTCTTCCTTGAAGTTGCTGCGGCATTGTCTCATTATGTGTCGACTAGCTGTGTAAGTGTAGTTATTATGCCTGCGTGTCTTTGCCTGGCGGTACTGTCGGCGGTACTCTCTCTCTCTCTCTCTCTCCCTCTCTCTCTCTGTTGTCTCTCTGTCTCTCCCTCGGAGGATGAGGAGCTTTATGAGTACAACTCCTCTGAGGCGTCCTCTTCACATCTCCAGGGCGCCTGGGGAAGGGAACGTTGCATTCTTAAGAGGAGCAACTCAAACTGAACAAAGTCTACAGGAGTCAGGGAAGAAAAGAAACAAACAGCAAACTAACGAGATGGAAAGCAGAGATCATGTCAAATATATTGGGTTGGAAGGCCAATTCATAACCCATTGTTTCATGTTTTGCAATATCGAATACAATGCACACTAACGTGACTATAAGTGCACGGGGGGAAAGGGTATACAGATATGAGTGTGTATATGTATTCACGTACAAAGCAAGTGCTTTTAAGTATACGCCAATCAGCCACAACATTAAAAATTGTAAGACATAAATATATAAAAACACACGCACACAAACGCACCATACAGCCACAACATTAAAACCTGTAACTGGTTTTAATGTTGGGGCTGATTTGTATATAAACTTGCTTTGCATGTGGACACACATACTCGCTCACATAAAGCTCCTGTAACCTCCAAGCTCCCACGCTGTCTTCACTCCTGTTTCTACAATAATGAATAGAATAATTGTCATGTAACTTTGCAATCATCCAGCATTCGTCTCCATTTCCTTATCAAGGGCAACTCGATACTGCCCTCCATTCACTGTACTTTACTTCCAGGAAACGTGATGTGGCCAATATCAACGGTATTATTAGTGAAGATGGCTGAGAGAGAGGATCATGGGAAGAATATGAAGCCTTTTCAAAAAGGACCTTTCAGCAGGCGCAGCAGTTGATATCTGGGGAATTAGTGAGGGGAAAATATTTTTAGAGCTATCACATCTGCCGAGGAGAAAAGAGAGGCAGAGAGAGTGAGCAACAGGTACCATCCTCAGGGCTTGACAGCAGCTATTACACTTAATTGCTCTTTGAAAACTACACTATTTGCACTTTTGGGTGACAAGGTGATAATTCACCTCCGCACAAGTTAAACTGGTAATATTGTTGCACATGTGAAACAGCACCTCGCCTTCACCAGCCTTCAAAGCTGTCATCTCGGCATGGCGGAGGCATACAGTGAGAGCTGGGTGAAGTGTATCACCAACAGTCGTTCTCTTCTTCTCAGTAAAAGACAGACAGGCCTCCAGACGGCTTAATCACTGGAGAAGCCCGTGCCCTCCAGCAACAAGGAGAAAAAGAAAGACGGAGTGCGGGAAATAAAGAAAAGGGAGGATCCCAGAGTGTGGGAAAGTAAAATGCTGAGATCTAAGAAGGAGGAAGTAGTGCTAGTGGACTCACTTTGGTCTGAACAGAGAAACATCAGTGGTTCAGATTCAATGCATAGTCAGTCAGATATTGGTCCAACTCCGGTTGAAGTTTTAATCAGGTTAAGCTGTTTACAAGAACCTTTGCAAGCCTGCAATTGAATCTGCTATGAATAAACGATTTAACTGAACAGTCTGGTGCAGTGACACGACCACAAGTCTGAAGAAGTATGAGCTTTGACACTGACATTTCCTGACCCAAAATTGTTGCTAGTTATCTGATTGTGACAGGCATTCTGCAAGACAGTGAGAATTTCTTAAAAGATAATCTTGTTTTATCATAACTATGGTCTTATTTTTGAGATCTCGAAATGTGGCATAATTTCTTCAGGACGTGTGACTGGATAATAAACATGCTAATATATTATATAAACCCTCATACAAACCATCAGACTGCTAATTTTGTAGGCTAACCCCATTTGTTGATGAAAGGAGGAGAAAGTTATCCAGCTAACAAAGTACAACAATTTGTGACTGCCCAACAAATATTTTTTTAACCATTTTAGCAAGAGAAAGTGGAGGCTACTCTACTACAGCCATCACAGAAGCCCTATGCAGTCAACAGTTATTTTATGTCAATAAATTACATTACATCAGGTAAGGGGCAGTAGTTTTCTGGTGTGCTCTCTCTTTCTCTCATTCTTGCATTGAATCAGAGTAAACAAAAATCACTGCTTTCTGGTTTCAACTCTTCACTTTTTCCACAGCTCATCAACAGTGGATGATTACTATTACTGATGGCCATTATCCAAGGCAAACTCAGTGTAAGTAGATAGCGTTGGCAGTAGCAGCGCCACAGCAGCAGTTACATGCCTGTGTGTCGCAGCAGTTTAGCGAAGTAGCCGTCATGCACAGGTGATGTCGTGCCTGATGCAAGAGGTCTGTCAACTCATTCCTGCTTGTTATACCTTTGTTAGTCAAGCTGACAGTTCACAGCAGAGTCTGGAACCTATCTACCCCTAGTCATTATGTATCCTCAACATAGATACTGTCATGTAAATTAGACCATAACGCCACCTGCCCCAGCTAGGTTTCTCAGGTGTCACTTTTCTGAACTTTCAGAACTCTAATTAGTTGTACAGAATAAGAGAGAAGTGAGTTAAAGCATTATTATTATTATTATTATTATTATTGTTTTAATGTTGTTGGGTTTTGCAAGCCTGATAAATCCAAAATAGAAAAAAGAAGAAATGCGGAAGAAATTATGCTGATGCTAAAAGGCTAGAAAGAAACTGTTCTGACTTACTGTCAGCATATTGTTCAAGCTAACATATAATTCATCATGCTCAATGATATTTTGTAAAGTCATTTTAAGCTGTGCCTCACATAGTGTGCTATCATCTGGGAACAACTCTTAATAAATTTAAGCTCCCTTAAAACTTAAATGTAGCTCTCTTAAATTTAGTGCTTTTTTTTTAAGTCAAAAGGAATTTGACAAATATCTTTTATCTTTAAGTCTGTGAATAGAAGTAAAAATTAGAGAACTTTACTTTTACATTTGAGTTAAGACCAAATATTCAGTTTTAGCAGTTTGGTAAATACAGGCTTTGGACTCAATAATGTGTAATAATTGTAGTGAGTGATGTTTGTTGTGTACACACAAACAGACAATTTTGGTTAGTGTGTCTGTGTTAGCAGCCTACATGCATCTAGTAGCATGTGAGCCTGTGTGTGTGTGAGAAGCGTCATCTGTTATGCCTACCTTTCTTCCATTTAAACCAGAAAAAGTGAAAATTACACCAGTAATGTCAACTGTGATCCACTACATCTGTGCTTCAGAGCGAGCCCAACAGTCCCACCATATGTCTTTAATTATCATCGGTACAACACACCAAGACCTGTTTCACTCACACACACACACACACACACACACACACACACACACACACACACAATCCTTTTATTGGAAGCATGTAAGCATCACCGGTTGAATGTTTACCTTTGCTTCATGAGCATATGTAGATGTGTATGTGTTTGTGCGTATGCGTGTATGGTCTGTACAGTTCTTGCACATTGTTCTGCTATGACCTCAACCTCATGGGTTCCAAATCCCTCCACAGTGAGAACAGGCTGGAATGGAAGACCTCTGACCCAGAAGTAATTGGCCACTAGTGAATCAACCAGTGCTGCATTTAAGATGAAAACTAAACTTCTTTAACCTGGTTCACACACACCCAAACACACAATAATTTTTGGGTTACATCACAGCAAGATTACACAGGGGGAAAACTAAAAATAAGATATTTCTTAAATATCCTTTCACATTCTGAATGTGCAGATATAGAATAAATACCTCGTTCTTGTCAGAGAGAGAGGAAAAAGGCCGATATAACAGCTCAGTAGTAGGTGGTGATATCTGTGTGACAATCATCCTTTCAAGCGTGTTTCTGCCTCATATATAGTTTTAAAGTTATCTTACTATAAACTGTTGTAAATTTACATTCCATTGAATGCATGTCAACAATAACCAGAAGAAGTGATGCAAACTATTTGCTTTCAATTAAATGGTATAGAATCAATATTACAACAGCAATTTCAGGAGACTGGTGTGGGTTAACTGTACACATAAATTGTAAACCAAAAAGGTTGGTATCAACTGCATTCCAGTTTATTTAAGCCAATGTCTGTGGAAAGCCTGATATTTTGGATAGATGTCTCCCTGTAGAGGTTGTACAGGATGTTGTTGCAAAAGAGGCAAAATAAAAGTGAGAGGTGGAATATTTAGTAGCGCGATTAATTATATCTTCAAACATAGCCTACTTATCGGAGTTCTTGCTTGTAAGCTTTCTAAAAAATGAAAATAACTTGACTTAAACTGATGGTTTTGCATTAAACGACAGACTTTGTGCTGTAGACAGCATAATGTATCTTTTGAAAAATAAATCTGCTTTTCATTCAATCAATAATCATTATTGTTAAACTAACTTTTATACCTTATTTAATGCTTCTTATTTACTCCCAGTATTTTGTACAATTGAGATATCATTTAGTATCATATTCTTTGTGCTCTTTGCTGTTATATAGTGACACAGAGGCTGCCATATGTTTTATCCTTTCAAGTCAACAAAAATAGACTCTTTTAATGTGTATCTAATATTATTGTACAGGAAGTTACTCTCTTAAGAAATTTTTTATTGGCAACAACAAGCAACAACGACTTAGCACTTCTGGGGAGAACTATAGAGCACAATGTGAAGTACTTGTAAATTGAGAGTGATGGGTCTAATTGATGAGAATATACAACATTCCTCTCTCTTCTTTTTCTCTCCCTACCCACTAACTGTCTGTTTATGTAGCCTACTTCTCAAATCATAAAGAATTGCTCAGCTATGGTAACTTTCTGTATGTCCAAGTCCTACAGTTCTCTCAACACCTCCAGCTTGTCAGTCCCTACCTTTTAAAGGTTCTGGTCTACATTAAATATATTAAATGAACAAGGAGATTTGAAATATGCGTGTCTGCGATGTGAGGAGGCAATGTTGCATAAACAGTCATAGCATGTATAGTACTGTTTGAATAATGTAATACTTCATGTTTGATGCATGGCTATAGATAGGTCTCCACTGCAGCCAAGTATTGATTGTGTTAAGCACATCTACAGTACAGCAAATGGTGTGGGTTCATATCAATCTTTACACAGCATATTGTGCCTCAATATTAGATACCTTGTCTGATTACAGAAACCTCAGGAGCCCTGCTGCTGTTCAATGACATTTATTGGTAATCCTGGGCAATTTAGGGAGGTGTGGTTTAATACTACAGATGTGTGTGAATATGTGTATGTGAATCATATGTGTGTATTTGTTATATGTCAAAGTGCAAGTAGATTCATGGCCACTGCACCCCTTTCCCTCTATGGGCATACAAATGAAGAGGCAGCCACTCCCAGCAGGCGTGCAGTGCGTACTTCCCAACAAGTCCCATAGATTCAGAGGAGAATTTAGAGTATTAATGATTTATACTGTATTTGCATACAAACCTAATATGAAACCCACTCCAGATAATCACATTTTGCCAGGTCTGAATTGAGTTTCTGGACGTCTTTTTCTACCCACCTTCTTCCCACCGTAACACTGGGATGTGTGGCTCTTGCTCTTCAAGCCTGGATGACTAACACAAGGGACAACTGGACACATAAAGAGAGACTGCAATAGTGCATTTTATATGAAACAAGTGTGTGTCTTTTCTTAATTAATTCTTCACCAACATCCAATATAACTGTAGTGTGAGTGGCAAAACTAGCCTTATTCATGATAGTAACAATAAGTGAAATATCAACAAACAATGGTGAAGTAGATTCACCCAAAGTGCTGAATTTTTGGTACTCAGGTATCACTATGTATGGCAGTACTGGTAACCAATGTAGAGTACACAAAAAGAGCACCTTGACCAGCTAATGCATTAGTATTAATAATCAAATAATAATTATAAGATCTAATAGAACAGAGACGAAACTTATTCTAAATATATTTTGCTGTTAATCATTAATGTACTTAATGTAGCGTAAAGCAAAATTTTACATCTGGAACTTTAACTGGTATTAGAAATTTTCACTTTGTGTTGTTGTTTAAATAAAGCTCAAATGTCTTCCACATTGGTAAAAGTAACAGTGCTAGTACAAAGAGGAGGTAGTTATTTTACATGTACTACTTGTAGGAATAGTGGCGCATGGTAGTGGTAGTTTGTAGAAATGGCTGACTTAGCACATCAACAGTGTTACAAAAACAAATAACACAACAGTATTACAAGTAGTTTACCCGGTCATATAGGTAACAGTAGTAATGCCAATTGCTGTTATAGCAGTTACCAATAACAGCAGAGTGGGCTGTTTTTGTTGTGGTTCGTTTTAGGCAAATTACTTGTGTGACAGGTGGAGACTGTGATAGTGGTAATATTCATATCAGCAATTATTGCTATGGGTTTACATGGGCGACAGCATGCGGTCCATAAGAAGGTTAACAGGTAAGCTTACTGACAAACACACTCATAATCTTATTTGCAACCAGAGCCCCCCAGTTCATTTACTTGCATGTCTGTCACTGACAACTATATGGGACTTCAGTGTTAGCATGCTCGTTTGCACAACATCAGCCCTGATGGAAAACAGGATATTTAGCTGTTGAAGAACGGCTTAGCTGTTACCACAGTTAAGGTGTTTCTCAAACTCACTGAAAGTTTGGTTTGTTCCAGTTTTTCTCTGGCATATTTAGCCCTCGACTTTTGGGATCATCTTCTCAAATTTGGAATTTATTCCAGACATTTGACTTTAGACATCTTGCTAGCATGGTTGCACTTGTAAGTCTGTGCGTCCGCCTGACCTCGTCACCATCCCAGTGTCAGTGTTGTGAGGCTGCATCACATGGTGCACAAAACTATCATCATGATTGCCTTTATGACAGCTTACAATAATTAATACTGATGAAGATGACTAATTTAGTACTATTTTCATTTCATGGGCTATTTAGGATTTTTGTGGTAATGTATATGATAATAATAATTAAAAAAAAAAGCGAACGTTCAAATACTGGTTGGATGTTGATTTACTATGACAATGGGCAAACCTTCAACTCTTCAAAGCATTTGGGTCAGCTCTAACAGACTAGGACAAACTAACAACATGACAGAAAGCTTTTGTTCCATAGAGGCCATATATATATAGCGTCAGTCATTCCTAGTTGCAAAGGACTGCGCCCACATTGAATGGCCCTTTCTCAAGCTTTCTGATTAGACAGTAGTTAGACATTCTCCTTTGCACCAGCTTATATTACTTGCAGCCACCAGGGGCGATCAAGATGTTTTCTATCGCGTTGCCCATCTTCATATATAGTCATTGTTAAAAGTTCATGCATCTGCCACTGTATCTTTATGAATGAATGCCGGTAACATCAATTCAGTGTTTCATAGGAAAAATAAGTCTATTCTGAATTATCCACACAAAAGATCTCTATTATTACTCTATTTGGCCATATTAGGCTAACAGTGTATCCTCCTCTTATCATCTAAAGATTTTAGATCAGAGAACAGGCAAATGTCATGTACTTCTATCTATGAATGTAAAAAAAAAAAAATTTTATTATTATTTGCTAGTTTGAATAAAAATGGAAAATATTCAATTAATTCAGTTGCCACTGATAGGGTCTCGTATCCACTAAAGCTAAGTAATCTGTCTCTTTTCTTATACTTTTCTGTCTCTGTAGTGTGTATAAAGTCAGTTTAAAAAGCTCAACATCAGCTTTGGGGTTTACTTTCTTTCTATAGGACATACCAACCACCCCTAAACAGCAAAGAGCATTATGTAAAAAAGAAAGAAAAAAAAAAGAAAAGGACTTCCTTCTTCAGTCTCAAGGAGGCGGCTGTAACTATAGCAGAATCATGAAAGTTGACAGTTCATTTTCACAGGGTCATAGATCGACGAGTCTTATAAAGTGGCCTGGAAACTTTTGGGGCCAGCTTTATGAGGAAACTAAAGATGGATTAAGAGATGTGGAGGAGATGGCATGAGGGCTGAGGTCCTGCTCTGACTCATCAGGTTATTCCTCACATGCTGTGGGGTGGGAGGGAGGCTGCACTCCCAGTAATATAAGCGTGTAATAAAGATTAATCTGTTGCTAGTCGCAGGCTGATAGCTTCTAAACTTTTAGCGGAAATAAGGCTAAAATCACTTCAGAGCCAATCTTGAGACCGTTAGTGAGTGTCTCACAGAGATTCCTCTATGGGTGTCAGGAAAAAAATGTATATATGTTTGTCTTGTGTATTTGAGTGTTTATGTGTGTGTGTGCTGGGAAAACTGAATTTGTGTTTCAAAGTATTCATGACTTTTTGATATGTGTGGTTTCTGCTGATATAGGTGTCTGAATATATGTGTGCATGAGTAGTTAGAGTGCCAGTAAGGATTAAACACACTCACGGGTGCATCTGGCCTCTTCATGCCTCCTGTAGGTTATCCCTCCTGCTCCCACCTCCCAGGCCGTTGAATGCGGGGATATTGTCATTGCTGTAGGCTCTAGGACGAACCGCATGTTCATCACTGCTCTAGGTGGGTCTGCTGCTCAGCCTTCAACAGTCCTGGAGGACCTCCGGAGACAGGAGGCCCAGGCCCTGCTGCCACTAGCTACTCCAGTGCTTAAGCTTGGTTCTGGGGTTGGGAAGCAGCCCGAAAGTGGTGTCATGGTAGAGGAAGATGCTGCCAAATAACTCCCACTCCTTAGGGGCAAGGGAGATGTCTTGAAGATTTTGGGGGTGGTTTGGAGGTGGTCTGAAGCTGTACTTCCCTCTTCCTCTCTGCTCCATGTCATTTGCCCATCCTCATCTCTCCTCCCCCTCCTCTTCAGCCACTCCTCCCTCCTCTTCCTCTTCCATGGAGTGATTCTGTTGCTGCTGTCTCTTAGGGGTGGTTGAGGGGTCTCACTGGCACTGTCTTGACCTTTACAACCTCCTCATCTGATCCCACCTGGTCCTCTTGGCATCTCCCACGGAGCCCCTTTCACCAATCTGGTCATCCCTGGCCAGTGCTCCTCCAAAAGCCTGGCTGGGTAGGTCCAGACCTTGCTCTGCTGGGCTATATACCCTTGAAGGCCATGATTGGCCCTTGGTGATCCATCATACAAACCACCGTCGTCTGTAGAAGTCCTCTGGAAAGAGTTGTAGGGCTGGTCCATGTGGTTGTTCAGCCTCCTGGCTTTTTCTCCATCTCTGTCTCCATCTTTGTCAGGGGCCCACCAGAGGTCTTGGTGTTTGGAGGGAGTGAATGGTGGAGGTGGTGGGAGAAATCTCCGTGGGGCTCCTTGCTTGCATCCAGACCGCTGCAGCTGGGCCTTGCCCAGGTGGTTAGCCTGGGTGCAGAGCCATGGCTCGAGACTGAGGGGAGGGTGGGAGAGAAGGGCAGAAGAGACAGCCATGCCACGCCATTATCATGGATGGTGACTGAGGGAGCCGAAGATCCAGATGCAGACTCAGGCCGGACTGACACAGATAGATCAAGTGGTTCATGCTGTGACCCAGGTTTTTCCAGGCTCTGAGTTCTGTTTGGCTCAGCCTTATCCTCTCTCTCCTGGTCAACTGAGATGGCCAACGGCTTTGGGCTCACCGTTATCATGGTAGAGCTGGGCCTGGAGCTGGCCCCAGACTCTGGTTGTCCTTCATATCCTTCTTCATGGAGCTGAGGACAAAGCTGTCCATAAGCCTAGAGAACCTTGAAAGTGGACTCCGTTTCCCATCATGCTTTGAGTAGCCCTGCTTAGGTCAGA
Organism: Lates japonicus; assembly: GCA_033238685.1. Taxonomy (NCBI): domain Eukaryota; kingdom Metazoa; phylum Chordata; class Actinopteri; family Centropomidae; genus Lates; species Lates japonicus. Next base: position 158,625 of record BRZM01001342.1, on the reverse strand, counting down.
GAAGCTGGCAGGACTATCTGTCGCTGTTGAGACAGGGAGGATGTGCCATCAGCAGTCTTCATGTTCTCTCAGCTGAGAGGCAGAGTCAAAGCTTGACGGTCTGCACGCTCCACGATCTCTGTCATGCGCAGACATCATGCCAACCCGGCCCACTGATGTGGCAGCAATGGACCTGCCCTGAAGTCGTCTAGGTTGGGGAGGCATTCCCTTGAAAACATTCGGAGGACATCTGGTCGAACCTTAAGATGCCACCGCCGGCAGTCTTCCATGATCTCTTTGTGGTGAAGAGGGGTGTGGCCAGAGGATGGGGCTGAGGTGGTAGAGGCCGGCCGCTCACGGTGGTGCAGCTCAGGTGGTACTTCAAACTGGCGGACTGTGTGCGGCATAGTCACAATGAGGGCACGGTAGGGTTTCTCTCTGAGAAGTCCAAGAAGAGATGGAGAAACAGAAAGGAAGACAGGGAAAACAGTGAATAGTGTACAGTTATTGATTGACTGGATATCCAGTCTATTTATTGGAGCAGGAATGTGGACCTAGGGTCATGTAACCTCCTGAACAAAGAAAATTAGGTCAAATGAGTAGAAGCTCTAAAAGATATGTATTTCATTCAGTACTATAAAAAAGAGGATATTTTGGCTTTCTGCCTCTCACTTTAAGTTGGCATCAAAACACGTGATGCAATTTCTAACTCCCTCAAAACAGATGAGCAGTGAAAAAGGTAAAACAGCAGAGGATGTAGTTTAAGAAGAATAAAATTAAGCAGAGGTAAATAAACTGCAAAATAAGGTGATAATGAACAAGATTTAATTCCAACTAAACAAGCCATGTCTTTCTCTTCCACTGCTCCACACTTGATGTGTGTGTGGCCTGTATGTGTCGTGCATGTGTGGGATATGGGTGGAGTAGAGCATCTGAATATGGGTCGATCTAGCTTGATCCAGCCCCACCAAGTGAGCCATCACTCATCAACTAATAAAACATTTCATATGGTGCTTTCAGTCACTATAAGAGATAATATTTTCTACTGACAACAAAACTGTCTCGATGCGAGCAAGGAGGCAGGGGCGAGGTGGCCTAAATCTCTGGTTGTGTGCGTTTCCTGCATGGATGTGTGTGTTTGTGTGTGTGGTAGCTGTGGGGTCATCATGCCTCTGTTCTGGCCTTGTTTGCTGTGAGCCTGTGCCTGATGATGAGTGCAATTTCTCAGATATTCCTATTTGCAGTTTGTCATGAAAAGCATAAATCAGCCACAGCATAACATCCCCCCTACCACTGCAACACTGGGTGCACTGAGGAACATAATATGGGATGATACACTACAATTCAAAATGGGCCAATGACTATTAAAAAAAAAACAAGCACAAAAAGAAAAATGATACGGAGCGACGTAACTGGCGAACCACATGTTTTGTTGTAAAGCCCTATGATAAAAATTAATATGATTCACTACAGGATACGCAGATCAAGTGATTTATATCCACGGTAAAGAGGGAGTGTCTGTTGTGTAACATTTACATATATTTGTTTATGCTGCTCACCATATTCAGATATTCTTGATAATGGCATAACACCGGCATTATTCTGCCAAGTGGATCTTCATTGGAATAAAATACTTATGTTGAAATAGAACACATCCTGCTAGCAATTATAATAGGCTTGGAGCTTGAGCCAGCTTTGGATTCATTAAACAATATGAACAGAAAAATGCTAAACGATTAAAAAAAAAAAAAAAAAAAATATATATATATATATATATATATATATTTTTTATTATAAACTTATATAAAAAGTTCCCAGGTAGAATTTCTGTTAGAGGATAGCAGTGACTGTCTGAGAGGAACATTGTTGGAAAAAAGAAATAAAAGGGATGGTTGTAGTGTTTTGTGTGTGTATACACATTTCTATATAATACAATATACAGTCTTAAAATGTTTTAGATTATACACATGGAAACCATTTTATAAAAGAAAAAGGCATTGTTACATGAGGCTGGCTTGAATAGTTAAGTCAGGCTGTGTAGCTAAGTGTGGAACTATAATTAGCAAATGGCATATAAGTAATTTGTATTTATTTAGAGGGCACCATTCCAGAAAAGACTCCTGCGATCTGCAGACCCACCACTGGGATTCTCAAATAAGGGCCACAAACACCAACTCAATTACAATATTGATACAGGAGAGAAAAGAATAGGAGGGTATACAAAAGAAAATTGAAGGTGGAAATGCTGAGGGAGAGGGACAAAGAATAAGGAGACAAAAGGGAGCATGCAGAGCAGGTAGCTGTTATAGATGAAGACAGTGATTTGATATCTTTCCTCTTACACTAGAGTGGCTATGAAACTTCGGTATATTTAAAATAAACCATAAAGGATGAGCTTTTAGCCCAATAAAGTGCTTACTCCTGTGAGCTGCGAACAAGAGCTCAGTGCTGATTTAATAAGGAAAGCGTCTAATGCAAGTAGTCATTCTCAATTCCTCTAACTGGACAAAATGATATTCTAGGGCAAATTAGACAGAAGTGGAGCGATCTGATCTTTTTTCCTCCTCTGTTTTTTTCTTTCCTTATAAAAGGTTGTTAATGTTCACAAAGAGGAAAGAAACTAAAGATTAATGCTGTATACATATCTAAAAATGAGAATGAAAAGCACAGAAGACTGTATGTTTGACACTCCCACGTTCATGTTTACAGAGTAAGGTAAACTGAAAATATAAGTGCATATGTCCTCAGAGAGTGATCAGTTTATTCCAATTTCTATTAAAATTAAATTTAAATATATCTGGGCGAGTGAGACAGGCGACAAGTGCATTTCTGCATCTACTTGTGTTTTACGTGCGTGTGTGTGCACCATTTGGAATGTGTGTGAACACATGTTTATGCATGTGTGTCAGCCTGAGCCTATGTGTATGTATGTGTGTGTGTTTGTGTCTTAGGGCCATTTGGACTGCTTCAAGACATCTACACTCCATCATCGTCAGGGGCCTGGTGTGACATCTAGAGACCATACTGCCATCACCTTGCAACATTACACACAATTTACTGCTAAAGGTCGTATGTACCCGTTAATCCACTTTTAATTGATATCAGCGCAAACGGCACAACCTCCAGCCACATGAATCATTTTCACCACAAAACGATTATATTTGGGAGTTTAAAATAGATTGGTAAACTTTTTTTTGTTGTCCTTCTACTTTGTTGTGTGCTTTATTTGTATTTTGTACTTGGCCACAGGTGAAAGTGATGCACCTCTAGCGGTTTCAAGCTTTGACTTGGAAAACTAGAGCTCATAAAACATCGAGGTAGCACCTTTGTGGCTATAAATGATCCTTCTCCTGATTGCACTGGGATCTGCTCCTCCACAATATGTTTGTGTGATGTTGCATGTATATTCATCTGACTTTTGTTTTCAAAAATGTGACAGCACAATAGAAACAAGTTAAATACCCCAAACCTGTACAGAGGGCAATTAAAGTGGCTTAGGTAGATATGACATAGTGGAGGATGGAAAAAAGAACAACACAAGTGAGATGTTTAAGAGACTCAGTAATGGATAGAAGCTGTTTTAATATCTGTTTCAAAGTACATCCACTTAAATTAGTGTTTAGTAGTGGACTAGGGTGCTATAATACTGTCAGGTTAACAGTCAACAACATTCAATTGCCTCAGAGTGGCTACCATACATACACAGTTTCTGCACTCAGGAAATTCAGGTAAATATGTCACCCAATTACAAATGAGATGAAGGATAAGACAGGTTCCTCAGTACTTTTCTTATGATCAATAAATCCTGCTTATATTCCTATTCTGTCTGTCTGTAGTCAGCCTCACGATCCATTCATTCATAGAAAAAGATGCAAATATATAGTTCCTTTAAAGTTATTTCTAAGCGTAGCTATAGTTTTGGGCAAATATTATTCAGACAGGAGTAAATATACATTTGCTGGGGACTGTTCTTAGCTATGGATTGATATTTTGGTGCTTTAAGCAGTATTTACAACACCAGGGTAATGAATGTCATATATATGACAGTGGCTGTGTTTAATGAATTAACATGTCACCCAGTGCAACAGTGTCTCAGTGATGTATTATTTTCAGTGGTTTCTGGACAATATTTGCAAAAGAGCCAAATATAATTTCATAAATTTACATGTCGTTATGTTGATGAACTGTGTGGTAGAAATAAAAGATATTGAGAAAAAAAATAGAAAAAGGGGCATTGAGAAAAACAATACATGTACATATTCAAATGCTGAGAAGAAAGGGAGAAAAGGATGGGGAAAAGGAGTGAGAGAAATGGAACAGGAGATCACAGGTCCCTCTTGATTCATCCTGATTACAAAGGTTGGGTTAAGGTTAAGTGACATGGGCAAGTCCTGCCTCTCCTCTTTCTCTTTCTCCTCTCTTTGTCTCACCCCTCTCCTTCGTTTAAGGTGAGCAGGGACTCTTATTGGTTATGCAGCTCTGCCTGAAGAAGTTATGTGTGGCTGTGTCCAAGAGCGAGGACCTTTTATTTTTACACACAGCTGCTTACTGCTAAATAATTTTGTCCAGAAGGGGACAATCTGGGCCTCCTATTGCTGTCACACAAGCCTAGATTCATTATGTGACTTTCCCATTAAAATGTGAGCATTAATTTGTATAATGAAATATCACCCTCTGCAGTGTGTTCATTAGCTGTGGCCCCACTGTAAGCCACAGCAACACAATGTTAGCTACCTGAAACTGTACAGTTAATTTTGCTAATGGATATTTTTTCCCACTCACTGTTCAAGAAATTAATACTGTAGCATTAACTCTTTAACTTTTGGAGAAATTTAAATTCACTTCATTCCTTTCAAGCCAGGTGTTAATTAAGCTCATTAATCTCTGCGTTAGTTGCACAATGCTGCCTCGACTGGCTTGGTAGAGCAGATTCCATTGTGTCACTCACATTGCACGCATTAGGATGAAGGGGAGCTCGGCTGTCATCTGTAGATTTCTCTTGCATTGTCACTGAGCACAGAGGATCTTTAGCTGCTGTAAGTCATCTTGTGGATGTAATCAAGATGTCACAGTGGAGCTAGTATGATTAGGTTATGGGAATGATTTAAGGGCCACATGTTGGGGATGCATCAACTGTTTTTCTCTCCATGTGAGGAGACTATGCAGACCTGTGTAGGTGGCTCATATCCAAAGATACATTCCATTCAAAGACAACATCCTTTCTAACGTTCTCACTTTGCTCCCAGCTATGGGGGCTCCAGATCAAGCCTTTTCATTTTATTGTATTTTTGAGATATGAATGGATAAATGTAAAAATATACTGTATGTGAATAGAAATTAGATGGGCCTACTTGTCTGTGTGTTTTGCCAAATGAATTAATGTAGGCCTAGGCGGGTCTCCGCTTTCCATGATAAAATGTGGCCCTCATGTGGGTATCCTTACTGTACTACTCAAAGCAGATTATAACTCAGCTCTCTCACCACCAGACTTAGATGCTTCCCAAAACCATCTCGATCACAGCCTGGCTGTGACCTGGATATTTATTTAACATAGGGATCTTAATTATGTGAGTATACACAGATGTGTTAGCATGCTACGATATAAGGCTGTTCCTCTAACTCCTTTCAGATCTGAGGTTCAGTATGTGTCTCTTATTAAAAGGAAAGCAAAAAGGGGTTGCGGTGCTGAGTGGTCTCGTGATTCTGCCTTTTGGCGCATGAGAAGCAGAGGGAGAGGAGAATGAAAAGAAAAAGAAGCATTGATTTTCTCAGCTGTGGTGATTTGCTTTCAGTTGTGAGCATTTTAGCCTCGGTGTCTCTACTGGCACCCAAGTGATTACTTTTTGTAGTGAAGGTAGAAACTAACAATGTACAAATGTTTGATAGACAGAAGGCAAATTTCTAAGTCTTTTCCTGCATGCGTTTGCATGATTGGGTTGGGTCCATTGACAAAAGTTATAGTTTTATAAGGCTGGAATCTGTAGGTAATTATCTTAACTCCTTGCTCAAGGTTGCTTAGACTGGACAAATGGCGTTTACTCGGTTTCTCCCTTCAATGTTCAGTTATGGCTCCTCTAATAATGTGATACTCCTGTATTTAATCAATAGAAATTTTCTCAATAAAATTTGAATGGAGTAAATGCTTAAGTCAGTTATGGAACAGTGGTCATTCTTGGTTTAGCTGTAAATGGATGATTTTGCTTATTTTCTCTGTTACACAAGCAAAAGCATCACAAAGTTCCAAGACTGTTCCTGTTGCAAACGAATGGAGTGCAGCACGTAATATATACATAGCAGGCAATAAGCTATAACTTCTTTCTCTATTCAGTAGATAAATTTTCACTCTATCATGGCCAGAAGCAGCACCATGTTGACGCCTGTGAGGATTCCATCATTTAGGGTTTGAACGACCAAATTCTTCCATGATGAAGGACACACCAGTGACAAGAGTTGGGTTCACATCAATGACCTTCAAAGCCTTAACTTTGATCATACTCTTACTATATATATACAGTATATATATGTGTGTGTGTATGTATATATAATACCTCAAGATTTATGTCTGAGGCCAATATTCAGCACTGCTAGCTGAAGCAGAGTCTCTTCATAGTGAGACAGAAAGCAAACATGTGGGAGGCTGGTCAGGTGGTATGACTCTGCTGCCCATACCCCAGCTATGCATGGATTTCTGTAACCATGATCCTTCCTTGACTTTCACCATATTGTAACAGACATTGCCAAGAGCAAAAATTTGGAGTTACTAGCATTAGCAAGAAGACTTTGAGACCCAGATGATGATTTTGTGCTGATAATTGACTCACACTTTACACATCAGGCCCATTAGCTAGAACCAGGTGTCCTTGTTGTAAAGTGTCCTCTGTGTGGTCTAATTGTGACTTTAACCTGGATATTCAGTGGGGCGTTTGTACCTTGCAGAGGGTTAGAACCCTGGCTACTGTCCACAGTCCACATCATTACTCTGACTGCAGCCTTAACCTCCCAGCAACGACCAGCGTACAGGTTTTCACAGGATTGCTTGAGTACGGGTTGGTGAGATGTGTGTGCAGAGACTACACAGCTCAAAGGGTTAGGACGCCGCGACTGAAAACAAAACTAACCTATTAGGCACATCATCTCACGCATATCCCTAAACTGTGACAGCGCTTTGTTTTGGCTTGAAAGTTATTCAGAGTTAGTGAGGTGAAATTGCCTCGAGTGATGTCATCGAGGACACTGAACCTTAAGCGTTAATTGAGCCACGAAATGATGAGTAGGAAAAAATGAATAACAATGGCCTTAAGCGCCAGTGAGGGACACCGTTATTAGGAAATGTATATTCCTTCTTATGAATAGTTTTATTTATGTCTTTTTTCAATTTAAAGAAAATGTAATACAATCAAAATCTGGTAAGACTGCACAGGAAATATCTCTATGATTAGATTCATGGACTGAATATAGATAATGATTTAAGAGACAATTACAGTATGTGTTGATAAACTGGGATCACTGGATTCTGATGAAAGTTGTGTGATTCGGACCATTTGTGCACTTAATTTGTAGTTTGTAAGGTAAGTGGATTTCTTCTTTCTTTTCTTTCTTTCTTTAAATGTAGATATGTATCTTTACTCTTTAGTCTGGCATTAAAATAAATCCAGATTAAGCGTTTCTCGAGACAACTAATGCAGTATTCATCAATTACAAAACCATTATGCAATCAATTAATCTGCATCATATCCACTGTATCAGTGGCAGATTGACTTGAATATCTGATTAGCCAATATTCATAAACCAATATGTCAGCTCAACCCAGAAGGAATGCTTGCACAAGTAGTAAAGTAAATTTTGCATGAAGTACACAATGTTTAATTGCTGAGAAATGTACCTATGCCTGGAATTTGCTGGGGAAGCGGGATATATTTGGATGTACTGACTCTGTGTGTATCCAAGAGATGAACTTTGAGATGATGGGAGGTGCGAAGGACTTGCCACAATAGGGGCAATCCTTGGAGGACGAGCCCAGATCAAGCCACGATAAAGGGACAGAGGGCGGCTGAATATTCCCTCACAAGCCTTCCCTGCGTCTTCCCAACATCTGAGCACACAAAGAGACAGCACAAGGAGGGAGAGACATGGAAGGTGTGTTGGAGTTACTTCAAAACCAGCCTCCACACACATCACAACACAACATGTTTTTTTTTCTTTTCCTCTGTCTGTCTCTCATTGTCCTCGCTTCCTTTACCAAAATGTGCTAACGCCCACACAAAGTCAAACACATCAAACAGGTTCACGGGCCGCGCTTATTTTCCTCGCTGACAGAACGCTGACAGTTCATGTTTTTCAGTTTCTTTAGAAACACTATAGTCCTGAGATACCCTCAACTCAAACACACCCTCCCTGACCACCACCTGCACCGCCACCGCCTCCTTTTCTTCCTCGTCAGAGTTTTCTTTTTTTTATCCTTACATCATCATTCCTATTAAGCATATGCCAGATTGCAGTAAAATTACCAATACAAAACAAGACAGGAAAAAGAAAGAAAAGATGAGATAATTAAGGTGTCAGATCAAGAGATCTCCTCGTGATTCCCCTTCCTATGACCTAATTTTGACAGGTAGTTGTCAGAGATATGATAGGGTGATAACGGCTTGACCCCGCCTCCTCCGCCACTTCCTCCGCCACCAAAAACGATGATGCATAGTGCAGCAGCAGTCTGTTATCAACACAATCACCCTCTGAATATGAATTCAAAGATGAGGTAAACAACCGAACAGGTTGACAGTAGCATAATCTGAGTGGTGAAGGCGTTATTATCAGATTTGTACACACTGCCTTGCTATGTACTAAGGTTAGGAGTCAGATGCTGACAGTCAGTGAAATAGTAGAGAGTGTAGCCTGGAGTAACACAGTTAAGTTCAAACACATGAAAAAAAGGGAAAAGGAAAAATCTTGAAAGAAACAAAAATAAATATAAAACAGATGTTTGATATGTCTTGTATCTTGAAGCTGTTAAATTAAAATATCTAGTTCCAATTGCATTTGACTGATTTCATTGTGCAGGAAGTTCATCTCTGTACAATACAGTGGACTGACAAGACAGATTTACATAAGTAAAAATTACATTAAAATATACTCACCTATTCTAAACTGGCCAGTTGTATGAGCAACAGTGACACTGACTCGTTCTTTGTTGAGCTTAAAGGAAGAAATGTATAGATAAAACCAGTATGTGGTAGTCATGGCTATATTTTCATCATAACACAACAAACAGAGTCTGTGGCTCATGGCAGTAAAAAATAAAATAAAAATAAATATCAGCATGTCAATATGTGCATGACCCAAATAAGCACAACATAGTAAAAAGTTATTATTTCCACCCACATGATCGGTATGTAGAGAGGAAGGAGGGAGCCAGGAAAGAAAGAAAGAGGAGAATCAAATGAAAGAACCCACTTAGGCAAACTATGCCGACAATACAACATTTTAACAGTAGCTCATCTTTCTCTTCATCGCCTTCCCCACCCCATTCCACCCTCCTCGTCAGGAGTCAAATAAGGTTTACAGAATGAAAGACCTGTCAGCAAGTCCCTCCATCGCTGACACTAGACACATAACCCATTCAGCAATGCTGCGCATCAGACTGAAGGCTATTTATCACAACTGAAAACCGAAAGGCAACCTAAATGTAAGTCTGTGACAATAATACGATACTAAATACCAGCTGCTTCACTTGGGCTTGAAATGTGTGTGGTTTAATTTCGTCTCTAACCAGAGAATAGTTGAGATAGGTTTAAAAGCAGATGTTAAACCGTGACCTGTCATAAAATTCTCGTATGTGCATACATTGGCAAAATAAAGTGATTCTGAAACGAAACAATATGTGACATGTTCAGAGAGTAAGAGAAAGTAAAGAATGAGCTGAAAAGAAAACGAGAAAGAATTTATTGCAAAGAAAAAGAGGGGCACAAGGTTGTCCATTATTTCCACCAGTATAGTGACAGAAATTCAGGATTGCCCTCCAAAAATTAAACTAAATGATTCAACTAAAATTACAAATTAATAAAGTTGTTGGGTTGTTAAAGGGAAAATTAATTTTATTTATCAGCTTAAATCAGCTTAAAATTGCAATATCTTCAAGAAAATTTGACACTTGATGCAAATTGTACTCAACACAAATTGTATGTAAATATCATGTGGAAATATAATTTCACATAATTTCAGTACTAGAACATATCAGTATCAACTGTACCCCCACCATATCCTTTTGCATTTTCATTTGAATGCATTTAAAGACAGAAAATAAATAAATAAATAAAAGTGGATACAATCCCAGTGCTTGGTCCAGGACTGCACCATACTGTAGCCATAGTCATTTCCTCATAAACATATTTTGAAAGCGGTTCACTGTACAGATCCCCTTTGGCAAAGATTCCCAGATCGTAACAGACACTGGCCCACCTGCTCACCCCAGATGGGGATAAAATTAAAAAAATCCAAAAGCCAGATTAGAAGCAGACAAACACTAGACCACACTTTTGAAACACACAGACACGCACACATACACAAGCTCTGCATGTCTGTCCTCTCTGTCTCTCTCTCTCTCTCTCTCTCTCTCTCTCTCTCTCTCTCCTCTCTCACACACACACACACAATGCCTTTGCAGTCAGGGTTAATAGTGCTCCTGTGGGCAGGAAGACACATCATCGAGAGGATGAGAGAGGTGCCTCTGGCATATAACAGCCCTTCAATAATAAATGGGCTTCACACATTCACACATTATCGCAGCACACACTACAAAGACAAAGAAACAGAACTTTGGGGTGTGCTTTCGTTTTCTGCTATCGTATACATGTGGCATGAGTAAAGTACGCACCCATATGTAGGCACGTGTGAAAATGCATCATTATACCCAGGCGCTATAGCTGGGTGTCCAGCATGCTTGTCTTTAATCAGTTGACTGATCCGCAGCTTTTAATGGCTGTTCCAATTACTGTAAAAGTCATCCTGCTTCACATAACCACAAATATTGACACTTTATTGCACAACACATTTATGACATTTTGCTGTCACCCTGTATATTAGGCATCATCGTTACAGCTGGGTGTGTGATGTGAGTCTTCAATAGCCTGTTGACATCCAATGTAACTATCCTCTGAGTATTGATTTCTTGTTCCCATCTTCCATCTTTCTTTTTTTTTATGCAAAGAAGATCACTGTGGGAGACGCGATATCAAAGTGATTGTCACAGTGGTGCGCCTTTTGGCTTCTCAATACCTAAAGGCCAGCCACTATTACTCTTCCGCTTTGCTCACACTATTATACAATTAGGAATACCTGACATTTTTTGCACTCAATGCTATGATCTTTAAATGTTGATAAATCGCTGAATTGTTTTTATTTAGGACACTAAAACATGCAACAAAAATTGCAATAGGGTTAATACAGGTTTGGCGCTTACACCTGTTCAATAGCCAGTACAACCCCGTATGTATCAAGGTAGTTTTAAACTGAAGATTTTTTGATAAAACATATTTAAATCCGGAAATAAACTAATTAATAAAAAGTGGCAAAGAAAATAGAAGAAAAGCACATTTTGCAGTTGTATTTTTTCGTAACTGTGGCAAAGGAGGATTCAAACACTGTCTAGAATTATTTGATATTTAATATTTGACATTTAATAAAAGATCAGTATTTACCAGCCCATGCATCTGTCTCATTCAAATTTGTTGCAAGTGCTGGCAGGCTCCCCACGGATTCTAATATGTTTTATTTCAGCAGACCTCATTTTCTGGCATTAATCCCACAGATCATAATCCATATCAAGAAACCACTCATCTTAATTCAAACATCTGGCTACCATTACTTCTTTTCCCCCAAATTCTATCAACCAAAACATTCAAACTGTTTTAATCTATCGGCTCACGAACCTCTCTCGCCTCTAACCCAGGAAAACATGACAAATGTAGACTGTGACTGTGCTAGTACAAGACATCATCACACAGGAGGGGAAAAAGAGAAATACATGTGCTAATTCAGCTGCATTCGGATCTGAGACCAGCCTTCCCCTCTGCTCTTTATTGTGCTTGGCCGGGCGGTATAATGGAACATGCCAGAACAAAGGCTCTGAGATCAGATTGGAGCAGAGTTGGAGCAGGTTATCTGGGAGGCAGGCTGAGTATCAGTCACCTGCTCGTTGTCTGCTGCACTCAATATTTCGCACACACACTTCCTCTGAATAACTGTGTGCAAGAGTGCAACTGTGTAGTGAGTGGTGTGTGTGTGTGTGAGTGAGTGCGTGTAGACACTCACCTCTATCCACATCGCCACCGATCTTTGCAACGAATCGAATCGATGCTACACTCACCAGGGCAGCTTCAACGCTGACCGACAAATACATAAACTTCTTTAAGTTGATAATGATGCTATATTTTTTATGATATATATTCAATTCACAGCATAGCATATCATTATACCAAGCCCAAGTGTATGTGTGTGAGAGGAATATGTGTGTTGGGACAGTGTAAAAGAACAGTTACAGGACTCTTTGCAAGTTTGAATACAGAATACCGTGTGTGTGTGTGTGTGTGTGTGTGTGTGTGTTCATGTGATAATTTTGGGACAGGCATGCTGCCTACCTTTGCTACAACCACACCCAGTTCCTATTAATGGATGGGGGGAAAAGAATAGAAAAAATCATCAAGAACAACAATTACAAAATAAACAGCAAAGCCAATGATTATGTGTGCATATATAGTGCCAGGGTTGTGGGTTGGTGGGGGAGGAGGGTTGCCAGTCCTTAATGGTGCTCTTTCAATCACACTTTGCACTCTAAACGTTCTGTGGTTTTGATTAGGCATGATATCACCGGTGAAATAAACTGGAGGAAAAGCACATCAGTCATAAAACACAAGATGTTTCAAGGCTCTTGCTCAGCCATTATTCTCACGCGTTACGTGACTGTCAAGTTTCATGCCTCCCCTGTAGTCAAATAACTGACTAAAAGGAAGGTGGTGGTGGTGGTGGGGAGGGGTTGACGGAAACAGTTTGAAAAGGGGAAAGATATTAAGAGAGATTGGGTGAGAGGAGGGAGGGAGGGGAAAGAGAGAAAGAGTAAAATGTGATGACATCATTTGAAAGGCATTAGGCTTTTAAAAATGCGCCCGGGGGGACTTGATTTCCTTACACCAGAGCAACACAACACCATCCGGCCTGATGC
>BRZM01001342.1:57775-130868 GCA_033238685.1 Lates japonicus | reverse complement strand
TCTGTCGGGGACAAACCCTGAATAGTAGAGAGCCAGCCAAATGCTCGCCCAGCACTCGACACACTGTGGTGCATTGGGCCCCTGTCTCCAGTTACACCAAATGGCAGCCAAAGAACGTGTGGACGATTGACCATGACAGTGCACATCTATACTCATTTACACCATCCTGGATAGAGCTTTCCAGAGATCTTTTGGCTCTGTCCAATCAAGGCTTCTGGCTGAAGAGGGTGGTTGGGTGGTGATGGTGGTGCACAACCATAGGCGCAGAGAGGTCAGCCAATACAGGCATGTTGAGGGGAGGGTCAAGATGGATGGTTGAAAGATGAACAAAGTTCATAAGATGACGAATCAACAGCTTGCTGAAATTACAGTCAAAAGTGCGGCCACTCGAGACTGTACATACAGTACATGGTGGATCAGGCAAGCCTAATTCAGAAAACAACAAGCTGAGCAAGAATGTTAATAAAGCACTGGTAGGGACAATGCTGTTTAATGCAAAAGCTTTACATCCCTACAAACCACATATTTGTGGATTTTGAGGTGAAAAGTAAATACATCCCTGTAGTAAAAGTAGTAAATCAAACCAGTTCACAGCAGCTAATACAATGTTATTTTTAATCTTAATTAAACAGTAAATGTGGAATGTGCTGTGTGCCTGGCACCCTATCATTTCTGTAATAGACAGGTCAAGAATTATGATTAGAACGTCAGCTGACCAAAACCATTGGCTCCTTCCTCTGCATGTCAAAGCAAGCCCAGGTTGAAATATCCACCGTCTGAAATGGCACATATGGGAATGTAGGAACTATGACAAGATTCGAAGATTTTTTGATAAATCTGCAGTGGGCAGAAAGTCGTAGAGGAAACCTTATCTGCAATCTCATCACAAAGTCAGTACGGAAGTGTTGCTAACATCAGATTCAACAACAGAAAGCAACTGCTGTGGAAAGATAAAGTGTACTTAGCCTTTGGGCTATAGGTGTGTCAGTGTCTGAAGTAAAAAGGAGCAACATTTGAGGAAAGAACACATTGCCAACAGTTAAGCATTGGTGGTGAAATATTATTCTTTAGGCCAGGTGGCACCAACTGGCACAGGAAATATTGCACAGATAGAGAGCTTAGTCAGTCGAGGAAAGTGAGACAGTTCGGCTTTACATCAGACAATGATCCAAAGTTATATACCAAAATCCACTAAAAGGTCAAACTGAAGCTGAACAGCCTTACAGTCTCGATCAACATCATTGAAAAATCTGTGGGTATCTTAAACATGCTGTGAGTAAAGAGACAGCCCAAAAATATCTCAGGAACATTGTATGAAAAGGGTACAAAAAATCCTTAAATCAATCTGACTTTAGGCTGACTTCACAAAAAGCTTTTGCAAGCTGGTGACAGGGAGGGGTTACTACACTGATTCTTAGAGTGCCCATCGTTTTGCACATGTCAATGAAATGCTGTTAATGTTTTTTTCTTTTAGGTCTATGAAATAAATAGAGCATTAAGTTTTAAAGAGAGACTCCATTGTATATGCATTGCAGCAGGCTGTATTTACTGTTGTTTTAAAAATCAACAATATATGGAGTTTGTCCACCTAGGTTAGAACTGTTCTGTTATCGTTCACTACTTTGGGTATAATCCTGGTCATACGGTATCCGTCTACAAAGTCTTACTAAATATGTTAGGGCAAAACGATTTCTCAATTACTTGCTTTGTGTGATAGATGATGTATGACACTTGTCACGAATACATCGCAGCATCAGCAGAAAAACCTGTGCTGTTTGATCACTGATACACTACTGTATCTGTAGCCCAAGAAGACCGGAGTAAACAAAGGAGAGGTCTGTGTGTGTGTGTGTGTGTGTTGTAATGCAACTCTCTGCGACTGGTGGAATAAAAAGTTTGAGGCTGAGATTCCCCACTGCTGAGTTTGAAACATGAGTTGCAACCGACAGAGGAATTAAAAATCGTAAACGCCAATGCTTTTTTGATTTTTGCCTTAATTTGAAAATCAGCCGTCAGGAGTTGGTGTTTGCTTATCAACTCAAGGGTTATTACATTTCAAGAATGTGACAATTAAAAACTCTCAATCATCTAGCATGAGTTTATAACCATGCAAACTTGAAAAGTGATATAAAGTGACGTGACAAAAGTAGATGAAAACTCCAGTTGAAAACTTGAACTTAATCTGGTAGCATTAGGTCAAAAATAAAGGACAAAAACAAAATTTTTGTCTGATTCTGAGATACAACATACACAGTGTCCACATCACAAATATTAGTCAGATCATCATCCAGGGGAATTATTATTTTGTTGTTCGTGAACAAGGCCTAGGCTTTTACAAACAAAGCGCATTCTCATACGCATTGTGAAAGCAAAGGTTGGCTGAGTTGCTGCCCACCCCCTGTCCTAGCTCAAAACTGCCACCGCTGCATGCCTCCCTCTATCTCAGAGGATATATAGAGGGAAAAGATTTTAAAAGCACTGGAAAAAGTCAATTGTTTATTGATTTTATATTGCCAGTGCAAGAGAAATAAAGTGGGGGTCGTGGGGCGGTGTGTCAACCAGCATGATGGTTGACAAACATGGCTTTACAGGCAGGTAACAGCAGCTTGAGTACAAATGCCGGGATATTGGCTTTAGAAACCCTTTCTCCTGTTTTCCAAATGCCCATTCATGGCAATGTTATCCTGCTTTTAAACCAGTGTAGACATAATCACTCCTCTCACAAACAGGCACGGCCTTGGTATTTTAGCAAAAGTGAAGAGGGTTGTGTGTGTGAGAGATAATCAAAAGGAAAGGAATGAAGGCGAGTCAGTGATGGGTTTTTTTTCCCTTCGTAAGGCGGAACTAAATTTCTACGGAAGAGGCATGAAAAGTAAAATGTAAAGATGTAAAGAAAAGAATAAGGTAGTGAATAAAAAAGCTAGAATTATTTGAGCAGGCTTGTAGAGTGTGTACAGCAGAGTGTGTGTTCGCTGAGAACTAATGGGTGTGTGTACTGTGTAGGGTCCGGATGTATGGATGATAACACCACTAGCGCTCGCTTTGTTTGGGGCACAACACTCATTAAAAACCCAGTGGGCTATTAAAGTTACCATCCTCCAAACCATTGCACGAGTATCCATTCAGTTGCCATTCACCAGCTTCCTCGCCTCTTTAATGGTCTTGCTTCAGGTTGTTGGGTTGAGCAAAGATTTGTGGACTTGGATCATTCCTCTTCCTTTCCCCCAGCCACGCCCATATCTCGATTTCTATTTAAATGTTTCTCCTCTCCTTCACTGCCGTCTCTTCCTCCACTGCCACCTACTTTTCTCTCTTTTGTCTCTGGTCTCCGGTTTCTCCCACATCCACCATCTCCAGTCCAGGCTAGTATACTCCATCCATTCACTTAACACCGTTTGCTGAAAAGAAACCGGGAGGGATTTGTGCTCTTTCAGTCCCCGACAAGAAAGGGGTAATATTTGCCGCTTCCAAGCTTACACAGCTTACAAATGTTGTAATACCTAATAAACCTCCCATACAGTGCTTGCTGCGCTGCTAAGGCACCATACCTGCAGCTGAGGGAGACTAGAGAGGGCAGAGAGTGTGGCTCAAGCAGGATTAGATGGAGCAGGGAGCATCCCGCTAAAAGATACAGTACAAAGCCATATTCAACTATCTTCTTTCTGGGGGCTAGCGCAGTGCTAAAGCTTAACAGCTTCATGAAGCTAAAGGAGTCAATCCACTGCAAACATTACAGTCATGATAATGTTCAGATGGGGAGAAGACCAAGAAAAGTGTCTAGAGAATTTGTCAGGTTTGCTATTATCCATCCATCCAAATATCTATAACGCATTTTATCCGTTGAGGGTTGGGTGGGGGCTGCAAAAGCCTATCCCAGCTGCTCACCGGCAAGAAGCAGGGCACACCCTGTAATGGATCACCAGGACTAAGTTTGCTATTACGGTCACTTGAATCAATAGTTTCAATAACTAAAAGTTATTTCACTGAGGAATGATTCTGTATTTTCTTATTGTTAACAATGACATGAAAGAACAACAACAAATAATTCATCATTCTAATTTTTCAAAGATGCAAAATTATAAGGACGCATCACAGCAAAACAGCAACAGTAACTGGATTGTATTCTTTTATTGCTGCATCTCTGTTGAACAGGACAAACTTATTTACTATTGGACAAATGAAGATGCACAGGCCTTCATTAGTATTTAAGGACCACCAGAGGCAGCTGAAGTCAGTGTGATTTTCAAAACAAAATTGGTATAGAATACGTTTTATCATTGTTATTATTAATTTATTAATTCATCTATTTATTTATTTTGTCTGGCAAAATGCAGAACAACTTACAACCCAACGTGTGGAGAAACATCAAAGATGAAATATTGATTAAAGAAAAATAAAGAATGCCAGCCAAAACTATGCAAGTGGTTCAATGCCGTTCTACTCCTCCCACGCCATAAATGTCTACCTATTCCACCAAATGTGTATTGGCTCAATGTATTCTCAACGTCGCACCATGCACCTGTTGAGTAATGACAGCAAAACTATAGTACCCAGCTGTTTTAGAAAAATAAATCGCTTTTTAATTAAACAGTATTGATGAGCTGTTTTTATGTTGATTATTTATTTATTTTTTACATTGATGTTGACAGTAGAGCTAATGGGTTGAGGCCGAGATATCACAGAGCGTAGGGAATATTACCCATTGTTGATTTTAATCTTTTCATAGGAGACAAGAAGAAAATACAGACTGACGCCGTTAGCATCTTTTTAAGATCAATGTAAACAGGCCTTTAAATACACACAGTAGTCCCCTGTAACCTATATGGTGTTTAGTAAGGCTTACATGATACCACACAAACACATACTCTAAGTGCCTGTCATATCCCATATACCTTAGCCATGTTGTTTGGAAAAGGCAAGACTGAAAATATCCTTGGTCCTAGGTCTGGATATTAAGAGTGTTTGATTAGGATATGAGTTTGCCATTTCAGTTCACGGTGGAGCGTGGAGTGTTCCGACAGAATCAGAATCATATGGCTGGTGAGAGATTTCCCTCTTCCTCTCTTTCGCGCAGCCCTGACAGCTGGATGGCTGCTAACTGGGGACTGAGTGGAAGCTCTAAGTAGCCTGCAGCTTGAGGAGCAACGCTTTGATGTGCTTGGTTTCACCCTTTCTTTCAACTCCTCTCATCTCTTCCTCTCTCTCTCCTCCCCAAATTACTACCACCACACACCATCACTACTACCACTACTAATACCACTACTACCAATACTACCACCACCCTCCCTCCTCTCCTCAGGAAGAACCTGGTTATTTTGACCTGCTACTAAACCAGTGAATTCTACGCAACTTTAAGAGGTTGGACAAGAGAGACAAGAAACGTGGAGGAATAGTAAAGAGTCATGACTGAATCCTGGCTGGTCCATTCAAGGGATTTCTAGAATGTCCTTGTTTTAGCTCACAACAAGATTTATTAGTATTATTAGTTTTAAATAACTCAAGAACTTTTAGTTGGTGGGCAAGGTTTTAAATGCTGCAATTTTTTCACTGTAATAAACAAATGACAATGACAAAGAATGAAAAATGCAAGTTTTCTGCTTTCCAAGATGTGGTAAATCTGCTGTCAAGATGACAGTAGAGGAAAGGAAGGAGAGGGGCACCCAAGGGTGAGGGGTGGTGGTGATGCTGAGGTAGTGTGGGGGGTGCACAGTAAGGTGGAGGAGAGAAGAGGAGAGTGAAAAGGCCTCTGGGAACACATTACTACGTACAACTGGCGCATGCGTCTGATTTTTTACTTTCACTTTTTCTTTTGTACTTGACCTCAAAGGGATCTTTCATCATTTCTACAGTAGGATTTCTTGGATGTTTAGATGCAGATACCTGGATGCTTTTGTGTGTATAAAGCTATGAAACTCTATTCTTCACAGTAAAAGTGTAACAGCAGGCAGGTGTTTTTGTCTTAATCTTAAATCATCTGCACCGTTCGAATGCACTGTTGGTGTAAATATGTGAATATGCTTTTTTTTTTAAATGAATATAGCTTGGCACAGAGTACGTGTTATATTTAATTGAGCCTCTCAGGTAATGTCTTTATTTGAAAGAAAGGAAAATTCTAGTACAATAACAATGTTATACCAACTTTTCTCTCTGTACTCCTCAGCTAAAGAGATTTCTAAATTCATCGCACTAAAAACCATCAGCTTGGGGTCTCAGTACTGTACAACTGATAAAATGTGGTGTAACCATAAACCACAAGCAGATTTGACAAATTTTAAGTATCAATAGTGTGAATAGGCTCAGAAAGCATTTGAAACCTGAAAGGTTGGACCGGCCCCTTTTTCCTCATCCAGTTCGCCATGTTCTCCATCAGGGCAATATCTCTAAAAGCAATCATCTCTTATTCTACATGTCCAAACCATAATATCAGATAATCTCCTTCTATTTTTTCTCTCGTCCTACCTTCCTCTTTACTATTTACATCTCTTGTGTTCAGTCATCACCTGATCCAAGCCGCCCACTCCTTCTCACCCTTCTTCCTCCCTCACCTCCTCCTCCCTCCTCCTCTCACTCATTTGCCTTTACTGTATACCCCCACTCTTGCGCTATATTCATCTCACTCTCTCCTTCTTTCTCTCCACCAGCCAGCTCCTCCCATCCCTCCCCTTGCTGAAAGGCCCCCTGTTGCTGCCTGCTATCAACCGGCTCTGAACTGGTGAACATGGTGTAGGAAGGGGAAGAGGAGAGAAGAGGAGGAGAGGAGAGGAGAGAAGAGGAGAGAGGAGAGGAGAGGAGTAAGGGTAGGAGAACGAGAGAGAGGGAATGGAGATGGCTGGAGCCAAGAGGAGAGCAGCTGGGCACGGCTAACAGGGAATGATAATGACCTCAGAAATCTGCTGTTCGCTCCACAACAATAGGGTGCTCAGTCGCCTGGAAAATTGTGTTCATCAGCTAGCTCTGCTCACTTACCAATGACACGTCAAATATTTTAAGAACAATTGAAAAGTGCGGCAGGTGAGAGAAAGAAACCAAAGCTAGAGATCCCGGATTTAATTTCCTCACTTTTCCACCTGCTCTTGCCTCTCCCTCTCTTTCTCCCCTTTCCTTTCTCCCTCTCCCCACTTCCTCTTTCTCTCTCTCTTTTGTGATGAGGAGATAGCTACAACTAAGAAAAAGCACATTTTTCACGTCGCTCTCTGCTCATGTCAGCACCCCGATGTTGACACAAAAGGCTTTTTATGTGACCTGTCAATGGGGTTAAGAGGAAGAGATTGGGGGTGGGTGTGTGTGTGTGTGTGTGTGTGTGTGTGTATGGGGAGGGGGGGGCGGGGCGGGTAGCATAATTAGAGAATGACAGAGCAAGGAAGAAAGAGAGAGTAAAAGAGAAAGAGAGAGAAGCAAAAAAAGTGGGGAGGATGAGGGAAAGAAGAGCAAGCAAGAGATTCCCTAGTCATGGTATCACATGCCTGGCCTCCATTTTAATGAGGCAAAGGTCAATGTATTCTCTTGCTCTTTCACTTACAGGAGGAACCCCAATCATGCCCAAGTTAACTTGTTCAAACAAAGCCCTCCCAACCCACCACCACCCACTTCACACCCCCATCGCGCCTGGTCCGGCTCTGCCGCCTACCATCCTCTGCGTATCCATTTGCATTCCTTGAC
Source organism: Lates japonicus (assembly GCA_033238685.1). NCBI lineage: Eukaryota > Metazoa > Chordata > Actinopteri > Centropomidae > Lates > Lates japonicus. The sequence goes on along the minus strand of BRZM01001342.1, from coordinate 123,209 downwards.
CGAGAACCCTGCCTCATTTCACAGGAATCCCACATTGACGGAGTCAGACAGCTGTCACCAGATAGAGAAAAGGAACTTGGCGTTCACCCTCATTCAACTTCGCCCTCCCTCCAAACCTCTGTTAAGCACACACATAAACAATCAAAGGAATAGAAACTTTTTAGCCAGTGTAGTTTTTCTTGGTAGTTTTGACTGAAGGAGGAACAAATACCTATTTAGTCTGGATCTGTGCATTGCATTTTTGAAACTAGGTAAACACAGTCCAATACTAGTACAAGTGGTGATTGTGATGTTAATTTATGTCTTTCTTTCACTGTCACTTTCTTTTATTAAGGCTTTCTCTGTTATTTTTGAGTCTCCTCTCTTGCATGTTCAATCAAGTTACATTTCTCCTGCATTTTAAAACTGTATTAAAGAGATACTCTCATACATCTCCTCTCCTTTCCTCGTGCATTTGTGAGTCAACTTCTCTTTCTCTATTTTTGCTCAGTTTTAGCAATGACACCAGAGAAGATAGCTTGTTGATGTATTAAGAATATTAATATGCAAACAGTCTACCTGACGGAGTAAGGCAGCCTTCTGTTATGGAAAGATAAATATTATGTTTTAATTATAAAAACATAAAACAGAAATGGGGAAGACAGAAGAAGAGGAAGGAGGTGTGTGTGTGTGTGTGTGTGTGTGTGTCTGTGTGTGTGTGTGTGTGTGTGCGTGTGAGCCAAGGAATCTTGTTCTAGGAGAAAGGTACGCTATGTTTTGGCAAAGATTTGGAGTTGAAAAGAGTGGATGGCATAATGCGATGCTGTTTACTGAGGAATGTGATGCCCTGTCATCTCTCCCTTATTCTCACTCGACTCCGTCTCTCTCTTCTGGATTGCCCATGTCATTTTTTCTTCACCTCTCCTTCACTCTCTCAACAGTCTTTTTTTTTTTTTTTCACGTCCCGGATTCATAACCAAGTGGGGAATCCTAACGTGATCATTAAGACATAAAACGGGCTGATAAATGTTTCATAAGAACAAGACTAGCCACTGATAGCCACCCAGGAATACTGAGGAGCAAACCAAGTCTTGCAGTCCTTCCCTCGTTCAAACACACTCGTCGGAATACAATTGGAATTTTAAAATATCTAAAAAGCCTAGGCTAATTCCCACCATGGGTAATATTTACAAATTGAGTCTGAGAGACGGGGTAGGAGAGAGAGAGAGAGAGCAAGAAAGGAAGAAAGAAATCAAATGAACTGTGCAAGGAAAAAGAGAAAGAAGAACAGAGAAATAAATTGCCCTTTTATATTGTGCAAGCGTGTACAAAAATACTAAGTCTGCATTTATCCGAGACATGTCAATCAGCGCAGCACACTGACAATTAGTGCATTTGAATAGAACTTTTATCATTTACCAGACACCAGAGTCCTGACCTACTGTACAAAAATACAGCTTGGGGAATGAATGTGCCTGTAATACAATGACTGTCTATTTAAGTTTGGTGACACATAAAAAATACAGATATGACAGGCCAGGCTCCTTCAAATGAGTGGGGGGTAGAAAGCTCAGGTTTTGTAACCCTTGAGTTCTCTGATTATAGAGAAAAGAAGAATAGTGTGAGGGGGGAAGTAGTAGAGGAAAGGATGTCAATTACAAAGACAAAATAATTTATGCAGAGGGAAGAAATGGAAAAAAATGAGAGACATAATTCATTATTTTTTAATGCACATAGTTTTACACACATATATTATGGTGCACACACTCACAGAGGACTGGCCTCATTTCAAAGCTTTGGCTGCAGTGTGAGGTAGTGTAGGAGCAGTGTAGAATACAGTAAGGAGGTATATGTTAGTTTTTCTGACTCTTCAGTGAGAGACCATAAGGTTAATGTAGCAACAGGCTATCTTTACCCTCCCTGGTTGTATTCACCAAGATTTTAGTGTGCAGATTCATTTGTTCTAGTTTCTGTTCTTTTTTTCAGTCTAGCACAGTTTTGTTTTTTTATCTTTTTATTTGCAGACACAACCAGGGCCAGATTACTGAGCACTGTCACAGTCATTTCTTTATACCATTTCGCCCAAAAAACCACAAACCAACTGCTAGTCCTAGACTAGAATATTACCACACTTCAGGTTTGTTCTGTGTCAGCTATTTTGTGCAAAACAGAAAATTTAGATTTTGTCACAAGTTGGCTTTAAAAGGCCTGAGCCACCCTAAGGACCTTGTTATTTAACTTTATACTGTGAATATTCCCTAAAAAAAGTAATCACCACTCAGTGAACCTGAGACCTTCAGGGCAAAGGCAGTTGTCTGGTTTACCTGGGTGGTAATAAAACATTGTCCATAACTGTAGAAAAACAAAGTGTTTTTTTATTTGTACACACTTATCTCTCTAATTCATTTATCACCATTAGCTTTGAACATTGGCTCGGTCAATCACCCAATCTAGATAACACAGATAAACAGTTTCTTTGTTCTTGATTTTTATTTATTTTCTTATTTTGTAGCTAATGCACGGCTCATAATCCATCTCAGTCTAATGAGTTGATCACAATTGCCAAACCTTTTGTCCAACCTGAAGTAATACAAGAATACACAAAGTGAAAGGTGTGATAGAAGTTTTGACTGTACAGTTTTAAATCTTATATATCTTCAACTCCACCAGTTGAGACATTCAGAGCAGGACTGGCTTCAGGACATTTTACCATTTAACATTTTACATTTTACAAAACTAGACTGCTATGTTTCTGCAATCTAGCAGGCAACTGACCTGGGGCCCCAGGTCCCCAAGTGGCCCTACAAGCCCAAGAATTACTGCATGTCAGATTGTGTCAGATTGCTGTTTGATTGTCTCTTCATCCATTACAATGTTGTAATGTTTTTTGTATTAAACTAGATCAAATTCTTTCCTTAACCTTAGCCTCAACTAAGTGATACCAGTGGCTTAACTAACCAAAAGTTTATCGTTAGGTGAATGTTGTTCTGAAAGATCGGGTATTTTGGCAGAAAACAAATATTTCATGTTGTAAACATTTTGCTAATACATTCATTATCAAAGTTTTTGCAAATATGTGAATTAACAAGATTTCCTCACTGTTTTAGTAGAAAATGTAATGTGGTTGGCATTACCTCTCTCTCAAATTATATTTGCTTTGCAAGATAGGGTTGGTACAGATAGTGGGAGGGGTCAACTAGGGACTCGATAGCAATTTTGCCCTAGGCCCCCTATCATCTTAATTCAGCTATAGTGTGCGCTTGCAGAGGTAGTTAAAAATACGTAAGTCCTACCTCATTTGACAGTGTTCAGCTGACAAATCAAATCAAATCAAAGTCAAAACAAATACCTTTTTTTTAAACAATTTTTTTTATCTGTCATACATTGTAAAAAAATATTAATAAAAAATCCTTTAAAGGTGTTCCTCTTTAATATTACCAGTATTGACAACTCATTGACTAATATAAGCTGATAATAACTAGTGAGATTGGATTTGTCACCATGCTTATCCATAGCAGTATGGATCTAGTTCAAGTCTACTTTATTCCTGTTTTAATGACACAGTAATTACACTGTAACAGTTTGTCTGCATGTGTAATTACGCCCCCATTGTACTGTCGCAATTAGATGAATATCCACGCTTTATAACCTAAGGCGTCAAGTTGGCAAATCCAATTTCAATTTGTATGAAGCAAGCATTTTGCCTGCTTGTTTGAGCCACGGTAAAGACCAGGGATATGCAGGCTAATCCTCACCATGTTAAAGTGCTGTTCCTCTTAAAAAATGTAGACATGGGGGATTCTCTGGAGAAAGAGAGAGAGAGAAAGAGAAAGCCAAAGGGAGTGCATAGAGTCTTTTACAGCCTGGAGCCAAGAGGTGGGAGTGAGGTTTAGGGGTAGTGGGAAGGTTGTAGAAGTGCATTTAAGGAGGAATTTTTCTGCTTTAGGTCTTGTATGGGTGCAGCAAAGCCTATTTTTTACACATTTAGCTACATTTAGCTTGTATCATGGAAGAAGAATAGGAAGACGCTATCGTGTAAAATGAGGATTTTTAATGGTGGGTTATTTGCATGTAAGAGCTGGCAAAAAAAGCTATGCTTTCAATGCACCAGTCTATTTCAGATGTGATAAGCCACATTCCCGTCAGGTCTACCTGTTGCTGAACCTTTCTAACATGAATACTACAGTATAATGTGTTTTCTCTCAACACAGCTTCTTTGAGGCCTGATCATCATAGGAAACAATAATGATGTACTGAAGTCAGTCCAAGGATAACTAAACAAAAAAAAGATGGTGATGGACATAAATGTAATTACCTCTTTGTTTGAAAAAAAAAAAGGAATTTAATTGAATAAGAAAGATGCTCAAGGTTAGCTGCTGAGCTATGCTGTAACAAGGAAGGTCTTTAAAGGACATCTCTGACAGAGGCCTTTGTTTTTCTGCTCTTTTTCTTCCACACTTCTCCCCTTTTTCACACATTGCTTTTAAACAAGTGCCGTCTCAAAGACAAAAGCGGCGGAGCTGACCTTCTTTCACAGTTGAGATGTTATTGTTGATTACTATAATTTAAGTTTAACTCAAAATTGCTGTGGGTAGGTGGCGGGGCAAAGGCTCACACGTAGACAGGCACACACTTGCAGGTGCACACACACACAGTTAGAGAGAATTACAAGCTCTTCTTTTTAAACGTGAGATATTAAGATAGAACAAGTACAGTAGCCACATCCTGTTCACTACAAGAAGAGTGATATGCACACATACTGTAAACACACTTACACACCACATACATACACACACACAAAATAAACATGCGTAAGAGGAAGCATGACACCTTTCTCCACATGAGACTCAGACACATTTTTTCTCACACATCAAAGCTTCTAATTTGAGAGTCCCTGAGCTCCAAATGTGAATCACATTGTGTAAGTTGTGAAGAAAGACAAGTTTCACTACTTCTGAATAAAAAACAGGAAATATCAAAACAAGCATATTTAACATTTCTAATGTCAAATCTGTTTACTTCTCACTTTTTTCAGTAAAAGTATGTTTATTCTGATCAGTTGTATGCCTAATCATTTTATTCTACTCTTCTCTGCAAATCTGTTTTCCTGCTTTACCATGCTCTATAGCACTTAGCGTTTGACATCCTGTTTTGTCACATACACTCACAAATCTGTACAAAAACAATGTAAGGACAGCCTCTGAGATTTTTTTGAATAATGCCAGTGTATCTAGCATTGTAGCCTATTGACTGAGCACTAGGCTAAGGGTGCAACACACTACCTGTACACAAACCTTACATACACAATGAATGTTAGACCAAAACAGCGGGATGGGCAATACTGAGGCCTTGTGAAGACCAACAGGCCAGTGCACTGTTTCAATTTATTTTTGTAATTATATGTTTGTCTTTAATCATATCCTACTTCTCCAAAAATAGTGACCAGGGGCCAGATTTAACCACTCAACCAAATCTAATGCATTCCTTTGTGGTTTGTTTGCATTTGATGGTATTCGGCTGGTTTTTATTTGTCAATTATGATTTTAATTCACTTTTTTGTATACTGCATACTCGTTGTTAATACAGTACTTCTGAAGCTGTTGAAACACCACAAGCTGTACCCATCAGATTCAAAGTGCTTGAGTCAAAAGAGACATACAGAGAGAGGGAGAGAGAGACAGATGGAGAGAGAAACTTGTGAAATTCAGAAGATAATTACATCCACTACACCCCCACCCTGTTGAGAAAGTGTTATGTTTAATAGTCTCTATAAAGAAAATAGGTTTTTATCTCACTCTCATTTTCATTAATTCCTAATTGGGGTGGGGGGTTGTCTGTTATTATTTCTTAGATTAAAATAAACATAGCTATCATATTCAAACCCATCCACTACTGTGATAAGGACTTCTTTCTGAATAAATAAACAATTTAGTACTGGTGGAATTAAGTTTAACTAGGCGCCAAGCTAAGCCACTCTGATTTATATTTATATTTATTTATATTTTTCTCAGAAGACTTAAAGCATCTTACTTTTACCGATGATTCACCAATTTTGACCTGTTTATATGTATAGCTTTGTTGATGTCTTGTTTAAGCAAACCGACTGATTATGGCATAGTCGTGACCCTATTACAATTACACTTACGTACTTAGCATGGAATATTTTAGGAATAGCGAAAGTTACCTTTAAAAACTTGTGCAATCATTAGCAGGCCTCCCTTAATCCCACTAAACATACACTTATCTGGCCCGGCCGGTATATTTGCTGGGTAGGAGGGAGGTATGGTTGTCCAGCAGTGTTTAATAAGACATTTATTATTAATCGCTGTGGTTGGACCAACGAGGTTGATCCCTCCCAGTCTTTCTCATGTTCCACAGATCTAGACTGCTAACAAACGTGGATGCAATGATAGAAACAGGCCTCTTCCTGAACTGTGCTCTCTGGGTCTTGTGTTTGGCAATGTGAATTATAGCAACAAAACAGCAGCATCAGGGGCCGATTGTTACCATATCGCTTGTAACACTTTCATAAGTGAGACAACATATAACTCTATACCTATTACTGATATTTATGGTAAAATGTGTACCACTTCAATTTTGTAAAACTCTGTCTGGATGTGTATATATCTAGATATTACTCTGTGCACTATGTGTGTGTGAGGAGAGGTATCTACATGAGGTGTGATAATGACTGGGTATTTGATTCATTGTCCACAGTATAGGTGTGTTAGTTCTGATTCTTGGATTTTACACTGATATATGCATATATAGCTGTACAATTAAAGATATTCTTAACTACAAACTAGGTAGAATTAATAGGACAATGCTAATGCTTTGAATTAATGAACAAAACATAATTCCCAAATGAATGTCATTGATAAAATTGGAATCCTATCAATGACTGACCAAAGAATACAAGTTGTTGGTGACCATTCTCTGAATTTTTGAGTACCTGAAGATGGTGAGGAGGGATGTGGGCTATCATCCTGGGCTTACCTGTCTGGGAGTGTCCTCCTCCAGCCCCCACTCTCTTCTGTCATTAGATTGAACCAGGGTGGTCGGCTGATGGACTGGGACTCTGGGTCACTGGCTGATCCACAGCGTTCGTCAGATATGACTATGGGCGCTTCCTCGATGGCTCTCCTGTCTTTGCCATGGATGCGGGGAGTGGACTACCATCTGATGGTAGGTTCTGAGATCCGGCCACGGTCAGGGGCACTCTGAGAGGTTTCTCCTTTAGGCCAGAGGAGGCTAGAGGCTGTAGTCAATGTTTGGGCTTCCCAGGCCAGCCGGGCTCCAGAGGCCTCAGCATTACCGTAGTGAGACATCAGAGTCACCGGTGACTGTCAAAACCTCTTCCATCCTCCTTCATGGACATCATTGGCTCCGCTAGAGCCCAGACCCCTAGGAGCCTCCGAGAGCTGCTTCTGCTTGGAGCTATCATTGGAAGAAATCAAGGGTAGTCTTGTTTATCCTTTGAGAAAGAAGCCAAAACTAGCACACCCATCATCTTCCTGTCCTGGGGGTATATGATGCTGGTGCAACAACTCCTTAGGCATGAAAGCCTTTCCATATGCCCGCAGGCATTGTCTGCCGGGCTTGGTAGCTGCTGGGGAATCCATCTGCCACTTTTTGCAGCTGCCTGGGCGCTCCATGCAGCTCGACTTGGTGGCACAAAGGTTTAGACAACCCAGGAGTGGCGCTTTCGTTTCACAGCCCATAGCCCATACCTCCGCCATTGGCCCCAGCAGCTTTCTAACATCTCTTTTTCCTTCATGGCTATCCTGCTGGCCAACATCTGGTGCTGCTCACTCAGGCCCTGTTTGTCTGGTGAAGCCTCCCCTGAAGACTGGGAGATGTGGCGGGAATAAAGGTTGGCGGCAGAGCTTCCTAGGCCAAGATTACTCCATACTGGTGAAGCCCAGCAGCCATGTCCTGCTCTGGGGTGAAAACACTCGATAGCCAACTTGTTGAGATGTACCTTCATATGGTTCTTAGAAACCAGGGTTCCTTGAAACGACAGCCACAAATTTGGCAACAGTGTTCAAAGGGTCTTGTGCTTGCGCATATTATGGCCTTTGAGGAACCAAAAGCTTAGCTGAACACCTGTCCACACACGTCTGGCAGAATTCGGTGGCCATCTGCATTCCGCCAGCACACCAGCACCCTGGCCTTGTGTAGTTTCTGCTGTGATGGGCCTTTTCACATGACTTATCAACTCCTCTTCATGGAGGCAGCAAACTCACAGGGTACATTTGGGAGCTTGTGGAGTATCACAGATGTTAGTGATCCAGCTCCTCCAGCCTTGAACTTTCCCTTGCAGAAGGTACAAGCCTGTGGTTGGGTTCGAGGGACTGTTCATCCTGGGTGCTTGCTGGCTTGGGTGAAGAAGAGGCTGGAAATTGTGTCACAAGTGTGCAAGGCCAGAGGGGGAAAGAGGCCACAGAGCTGATCCTAGTTGCTGCTAGTGGGTATTAGAGCTGCTGTTGAGGCCCAGATGGTGTTTGAGGTGTCTGGAGGAGACTACCACTCCTCTCATCTGCTTGTCCTCAGGAATGACCTCTCCTCCAGCTCATGCAGAGCCTATTCTCCTCTCTGACAAGCCGGCCCTGCCACAAGATTCCCCAGTTTGGAGTGCTTGGTGGATCTTCAAGTTGCCCTTTTGGGCAGCTCGGTGGTCACAGTAGGGGCACTTGAGGCTTCTCTCCCTGTGTGTGCGCATGTGCAGTGACAAGATGCTGTTAAAGCGAGGCGGCTGCCACACAATGGACGAGGATACTTCCCTCTGTTCTTCTGATCATCTTGATATCATTCATCTAGAGGACGTGCCCAAGTTCTAGCCATTGAAACTGCTGCAGGTCAACTCGCCCGTTCAGCCCACTTAGTGCCCCTGCGTCAATGTCTGGTTGAGCTGATTAGCTAGTAGGGCCATCTGACGCTGCCTTGGTTGACTAGCCAGGGCTCGTGATGGGTTTTTCTCGTCCGAGCGTGGCTGCTTTCTCTTCGAGGGATCTGTTGTAGGCTGGTGTAGGTCAGGAAAGAGGCGTAGCCTAGCTGGGCAGTAAGCTGATGAAGCTTTTGACTTATAAGTGCTTGTATTCAGACTGCACTGCTCAGATAGGCATCAGCATCAGGCACCGCTGGCGGTGACACCAAGACCTACAAATTCGAGTCCTCCATCCTGTAAAGATAGACAAAAGAAGGATCATATTAGAAATAACAGAATTACGTAATTATGTGCCAAATCAAAGGTTTTAGAAAACAAAACAAAATCATACTATGCCATGGTAGATTTCCTGTGCTCTTTAAATTTTCTTTCAGATTACAGGTGAGCGATTATCCAACCACATAGGTCCAGTAATATGTTTGCAAGCAAACACCTGTTTCAGTACACCAGAGCACTGGTGGTGTGGTATTCTGAAACTCTGAAACTCTCGTTTTTCAGTATATTTCATTTGGGATGGAATATTCTCTGTACAGTGAGCAGTGTATAGTGCTTCTTGCCTTGTCCTGATTACTAGTGCCAATGAAATGCAGACAGCAGCATTGTCAGAAGCCACATTCTACAATTCAGTATTATGTGGCACACTTAAAACCAAGGGGTTACTCGGTAAACTAACTCTTATAACAGTGTAATGACACTTTGTCTTGGCGCAATATTCCAATCTAAAAATCTTTGTTTGATCCCAGATCACTTTCGCTCTCCCTCTTCTTGTTTTCTCTAACTTTCCCCAATTCTCTCTCATCTGTCCTCCTGGGTTTCTGCAATACTGGGAAATATATGTGTGACTCTTTTCAGCATGTTATTATCACTGTAAGTGTTTTCATTTCCATATGTACAACATCTGGTGAATAAATAATAACAAAGAATAACATTAGGTTTATTTAGATCCATCTGCTCTCAATTCGTGGTGTAACATGTCACCCTCTGGCTGCAGGCAGGGGTCAAAACCCTCTAGAAACAATATGGTTCTGCTTTGGTCAACAAATATTCATATAATATCTGTTACACTGATTGTTCTTCTGCCTGGTAACAGCGATCCTCTTTATAACATGTGATCCAAAAATCACTTTGTGAAGAAGCGGGTGTAAAAATTACTGGCATTACGGTGATTTAACACAAGTGGTATCATTTAGACAACTTATAGCACACCACATCAAATATATTAGCATGTTAAGTATCCCTTCTGAGAACTAAGGTTCTGAACTCTGTTTCTCTCTCCCCACCAGTAGCTTAAAAGCATAGAGGACTCCATTTACGCCTGGCTGTTGTTTTCATCGTTTGAATTTTTCTCCCTTCTTCCCTCAAACTCCCATCAGTAGGAGGTTAAGTAGACATAGGGTGCCTGGTGCCCAGCCACTGGCCTCACTTACACTGTTGTTGGTGGATTTATCTTAGAAAGGAAGTAGTTAGAGACTCTTGTGACACCACTTGTGTTAGGGTCATGAGCACTTGTTTTTGAATTCTCCACCGTGTCCTTAAAGCGGATCTGAATTCATCAGATATAGCTGTGCCTTTTTCTGTTCACGAGCATGTCTAACAATAGATATGCTCATCAAAACCTAACTGAAATTGGGACTGATCCTATGGTTGTGTTCTCCAAGTAAGTAAGCATTTAAATAAAATAACAATTAAGGTGGTATAAATAAATAATAGGACAACTAATAATGATAATATGTACTTGGAATTGCTAGGAAAAATTAAGCTTTCAGACTTATTTAAATAGCTTAGGTTTCACGGTGCTGTTGTGACACCCAGCTTCTATCTGGGCGGGTATATATGGAAGACACTTATTTGAATGAGCCCTTTGATGACTGCCTTTTGGAATAAAGTTAAACTAGGCTGATGAGCTGTTTGTGTTTTGGGGAGATAACAGCTTGCCCTTTTCTTCGTTTGATTTCCTTTATCTTTAACGCAACAAAGGCAGATGAACAATGGAATAATGTGAAATGAACAGCGAATCAGTTTGTTTTATGGCGTATCCTGGCTGTGACGTATGCAAATGACACGGTGTGCGCTGCTCCCGGTCAATTTTATTTTCCCCTGATTAAAAAGGACATTTTCTTATATGACATCCCCCTCTCCTTATCAGCACACATACTACAGGGAATTTGAGGTGGGTGTAAAGTAGAACATAAAAACACTCAGGCACAACCCTTGACTACGGACCAACAGTTGCAATGTCCCAGGCCTCTAAAAGACACAGTGAGTACATTGCACGCTCACCCAGCACTATCAAATGACTACAAAGATCACATCAACCATCTCTTTTCACTTTTGTGTCGTCTAGGTGTTACAAGTCTTAGCTACAAAATACCCAATCGAATTGTACAGGAAAACAATATATTAGTATGATATTGTTACCTTAATATAATATTAGATAACAATATTATGCTTTTCCCAGAATGAACTCAGGTTTGTGATACTTACCAGTTGTAACCAGGAAAGGCCAAGCCCACTTTGTCTACAGCTGCTTTAGCCTGTAGACCATTATGAACTTACATCCTCCGCTGGCTTTGCACTAAAGTATCTATCTGCCGTTATTAACCTTATAAAAGCTTATTATTTCCTGGTATTGCACTTAAATATATAATTCAAACTAATAACTCCTCTGATACACTCTGAGCCACAAGACTTCCTTTAACATTTTCTCACGATGGTTCAGTTGTTGTCTTTGTAGTTTGTGGTTTGTCTTCAGCGACACCGTGCACCCGTATACAAATCTGTCTTTGACTACACACACACACACACACACACAGAGTGAGAAACTGATGACTCCTTACTTCATAAATACATTTTTCTTCTCTGCTCTTTTCTCTTGAAGCCTCGACAATTATAGTAGTATCTATTATTACAATGGGTATTGGATCATGCTCAGTTCTCATTTCTGCCTTTATCAAAGTAACCATCTTAATTATATATGATTTTGTGCTTTTCTAGTTTGCAACCATATAAAATTGAGTATACTGAAGACAGTTTCATGTGAAGCCGCTACCTATTATAATTCATATTCAATCAACAGTTTCACTGTTGAATTCTGATATAATTTACTTGACTTGAATTTACAGGCTGGTTTTGTCGCCGACTTTCCTCTGGCATTTAAGACAAGATGAAACTGAGGATCGAAAATTCATTAGTTGGACTTTACTTTGTTGTTTGTATATGAGCCCACAAAAGCCATCGACTAATCACCAATGCTGGCCCTCATTAAGTCAATGAACAAACTCATTGTAAACAAATCAATCATTATTAACAGTAATGACTAATTTCATCATATTTGCCAAATCATTATTAAGGCATTGTATTTAGCTAACAATTTGATGTTAGAAGGGACAATGGATATTTTACCATATTTTATGTTCTAGAGATTTGAATACAAAACATAAAAATATTTAATGATTACTGGCATGGGGTTTGGATCTTTCCAAAAGCTATAAACCTGTTTTCAAAATTTTTCATAGAGCTTCCTCATCATTTCAGTGATCGTCACCTTTTGGAAAAGATTGGTTTAAGACAGAATTAGAACTTGAGTACTAGTCTAAAACTGGACCAGAAACCATTTCACTACAAACATGTTTGTTCCTATTGCAGGTGGTCTTTTGAGCATTAAAATTAATCAACAAAAAACTGCTTTGTTTTCCTTCCCTCTCTCTCTCTCCTCTCTCTCTTCTTGCACTCGGCTGCAGTTGTGCTTTCTGTATTGAAAAACACTCTAGACTGTACCTTGGAGGCAGTCCACCCCCTGGTTCGCAATCCTGACTCCCATGCCTAGGCTAGCAGTCAAACTCACTGGCTTTTCTTCTCAGGTGGTCAGAAGTTTAAAAATGGATTTGTTCTTTTTAAAGCAGAAAAAACTAGAGCAGAACCCCATCAGATTAGTTGAGCTCATCTAGATAACAGAATGTTTTTTTTTTGTTTTTGTTTTGTTGTTTTTTCTTGAGATATCAGCAAACAGGGAAAAAATTAGCGACAAGTAACAATAAAACTAATTATCATAATAAAGTATGTGTGTCTAGTCCCTACTTCCAAAAGACTACTGGATTTGGGGAGGTGTTACTAATAGCCTAGAAAAAACCAGAGCTGATTGAACTGGACAAAAGAAACCTTAGCAACAACCTTCCTGGCAATCATCATAAATACTTGTCGCTATAAACTAATGTGTAGTGGATTACCATCTGAAACACAGCACAGAGCATAAAAGCGAGCACAATATTCTATATAAACACACAACATCAACAATTTAAAACTACAAATAACTCTAAATTAATATAACCTCTGCTCGCTGCCTGAGAGAAATAACAAAGGGCTTCGAGGATTTGATGAGACCATGGACTCAATAGATCAGTGACAAATGAATGAATGAACAGGGTGCTTTCCTCTCCTCTTGAACAATATCGGTGAGGGCTGTTTAAGAGGTCTTGTCAACAAGTAGTTCAACTTTCAGCTCATCCCTGCTGATCATTGAATATGGCCGAAGAAGGCCACAGGAGGCAAGAGAGAGAAAGAAAAATGTTTTTCAGTCTTTTTATCAAATCCGTCGCTCTGACAATATAGGATACCATGGGAGAAGATCAATACAGGACTAATGATTCCAGTTCATTTATGACCCGATCATGCTAAGACAGCCCAAGAACTCAAAGCTTCCCTTTATGATAACCATCCTGGTATTATTCCACTATGATGTGACTGCAAGATGTCTCTGTCTATGTATGAGTGTATGTGTGTGTGTGTTCATGTACATCTGTGAACACCTCTCCCCTCCTGAGTGCGCTACAATAGTGGTCACAGTGGCATGGACAGACCCCTGCAGCAGCGAATAAAGCAGAGCGACGAGCAGAGGATTAATAGTGCCAAACATTTGTTAAGCAGTCTTTCTTTAGTGAGGTGCAGTGACATGAGTGAAAAAAAAGAACGAATAAAAGAGATAGATAAAAGCTATAGTGGCTGAAATGATAATGATGAATGAACCTAATCTTACACTACTGCATCAGTCCTGCTCTAATACTGCAACTACTGCAGCTTACTCTTTTGTTACTGTTGCTGGGTGCCCATGAACTTTCAATGACATGATTAAACAGATATTTATTAGTTTTCTGATGCTGTTCTTTTGGGAAACAGTGAATATCAGCCATGCAAAGCAGATATAAGTGGTCATTTCTGCTGATAGTCTGCATGCTGTTTCAGAGGCTTTCCCACTGTGTGTGTGTGTGAGTGGTCTACAATTCCAGACAGCCATTGCAACTCCGCTTGTAAATATTTGTTTAACAAAATAAGGTAATGTTGACATGTTTCAATGTTTGATGATATATTCTAATTTTCATGTCTCTGCACAATTTCCATGGTGCAGTTAATATGTCAGAAACCAACTGGTAAAATACCTTTTATATACATACAAAATCCTAAGAATCATGACCTGGAAAGTAAAAGCACTAATAGACGTCATGGAAGAAGATCATTCTTCAAGGATGGTCATAACAATTCTATTCATCATAACTATTTGTAAATGTTGTGCTACTTATCTTTATAAATTATTCTTTGGTATTTCTTTATGCTCATATACTGGTTCTGTTCACATACGTATGTGTTTTATTTCCAGCAAGTACGAGTCTTAATTAGCACTTTCAAAAACCTCAGAACAATGGCATGGTTTCTCTGACCAACTTTTTTTTCTCAACTCATGATTCAAAATGTGGCTTTAATAACATAATGTACCTGTGGTTTGATCCTGCTCCATGTCTGGTGATAGACTCTTCTTCCTGTCAAATCGGTCCGGCTCAGGTTTTAACTACTATCTTGATATTATTATGACTAGTGTGTCAGATGTAAACATATGTAGTAGTGTAAACGCTCACGCATGGTTAGACTGCAGGAAGAAGGCCAGAGAGACAATGACTACAGTGTATCTGTTGGCATCACTAGTGCCTCACATTCGCTAATACACACACACACACACACACAGGTAAGTCACATTATGAGCAGTGCTGCCTGTATATATGGCGATGACTGCATGAATTCAGGCTAAGATAAAGCAGTTGGTCAACCTCTCTCAGGTGGTGGCAGCGAGAAAGAGACAAACATCGAGAAAGAAGAAGTAGTTGAATGTCAATATGGCCTAAATAAGAGAATATCAGAAATAATTGCTGTTTTCTTCCACTCATGCTGGGAGCATTCTGGTAGAGTTTTGCATAATGACTACAGTCGAGGGGGGGTGGTGGGGTGGAGGTAACAGTGGTGGGTGTGTGGCAGCGGTGGAGGTGGTGGTAAAGGGAGGGGTTGTTGTGACAGGTGCTGAAATAAAACTAGGGAGGCAAGGGAGACAAAGGTTCAATTTACTAAGAGGAGACTTTAATTGTTACACAGCTAATTAAGAGAAGAAGGTTCTTTTGTGCACTCTCGACTATTTACTGAGAGGTGTGTGTGCATAGATTGGGAGGTAAATTGTGACTTCAACTCAAGTGAGCCTACAGTAAAGAGTGCAGTACATGTGTTGTGTGTATTTAGAGAAAAGATGGGGTGCTGCCTCAACATACAACATATCTCTTCACAGCTTCTCGGCTGTTGGGAGTTTGGGACTTTCTTTTTTCAACTAAAACAAAAGTCTATGGCTAATTAGCAGCACTCATTACAGGAAGTGAGTCAGGTAATTATTTTACATCATGCTGCCGATAATTGAATGATTCTTCAATGTCTGAGTGTCTGTTTGAAAGTATCTCTTTCTCTTCGGCTCCCCGACCCCCCCATCCCTTTTACCCATTCTTTCTCTTTGTCTTTGAGGAAGATAAGAGAGAGGCTGAATACAGGTACTGCTGCCATATGCTCTTGAATGAAAAAGCTCCTCTCTTGAAGCAAATGGGATTTTTAAATATTGAAACTGCCGCATGTCTTTTTAATATGACCGTGTTAAATCTCTCTTTATTCCATCACTTTGATAGACTCCCCCCTTTCTATCTCTCTCCTCTCCCACTTTCTGCGTCTCCTCTTTTAATCTGAGGAGTTTGAAGGGAACTTTAGCTCTCTGAGAAGTAGTCAAACTTATTATGTAACCATGCTGTGTCTTTTTTTTTTCTTTAAGCAGCACACTTCCTGTTTAAGAAAGCAAACTAATCTTGTCAAAGCCATCAGGAAGCTGAGACTTGAGTGGAAATGCTTGTGATTCTCTGCATATGTTACAATATCTCATAGTGGCCTTACAACTGCTATTGTTCTCACGCACTTTTGCCGTGACTAGGGAAGAAGAGAAAGAAAAAAAGACTCATCACACTCTCTTCTTTCTTTCCTTTCGCTTCAAAGTCAAATATGTGTAGCAAGCTAATGTGGCACTTGATATAAAAAGAAAGAGAGAGAGAGAGAGAGAGAGAGAGAGAGAGAGAGAGAGAGAGAGAGAGCATTATCTACTTTAAGGCCAGGGTGTATTTATTACAGACTAACTGAAGCAGAGGAAGTGTTTTACAGGGGTGTGCTCTCGGGAGAGAGGGCGGAGGGCTTCAGGGACATAAAAGAGCATGTTTATCTATCAGAGTTTATCAGAAAAACACAGTGGCGACTGCTCTTAAGATCAGAGATGGGGGTTTGAGGGGGTAGGGGTGGGGGTGGGTGGGGATGAAAAGCTTTACAGGACAAAATAAAAGAAGTGAAAGATGGATACAGAGAAAAAGAGTGAGAGAGTAACAGACATACCAGTGAGGCAGCATTTGCATCAATGCCAACAACTCAGTGAAAGGCAGTCGAGATTAAAGCGGGAGGGAAAAGTTGGGTGAAACCTCAGAGGAGCATTTTTTTCTGCAGGCCTCTGTGTGAACTGGACTACAAAAAAACATTGGTACACACACACACACAGACACAGACACACAGACACACACACACACAGACAGGCATATTCATGCAAAATTCATGCAGACACACCTGGGCATTAGCAAAAATGTATACTGTGTATATGTAAACAATTCATAGATGTGCTTTACAATACTTCAAGTACAGGAAACCTTCTGTCTGTGGATGTTCATCATTTAAAGTGTTTAAAGTCTGCACAGTTTGTCAGCCTACACTTGTGTACAGGGACAGACTGGGATTATGATTTATGGTTGAGATTCAAATTACGTTTTGATTTAAATGAAGGTTTATGTTAAATAAATCAATAGTCAATAAAGATGTTCAAAAGTATAGCATGTATAGTAGCACCAGTGTGTGGCATGTATGTGTCAGTCTGTGACGGTATGCTCTGGCTGTGTCCAAGGATTCCTTGCGTCTGTCTGCACCAGAGCTTCAGTTCGGAGGAGTCTGTCCCGGCCAACACTGCATTTTCCTCATTCTTCTCTGCCCTGCCTGACCTTCAGCATCGTCACTGACTTATCTTCCACAACAAAGGCTACAGTACACACACTCATTAAAAAGACACAGCATACACACACACACACACACACACTCTCTCACACACACACATTTCAGTATGTGTGTGCTCTCGTGGGGGGAGCTAAGTTCATTAAGGCAGTGGATGTTTATAATGAAAAATGGCCTCTCTGTACTACACTGTATGAACTTCCCCCTTGAGAGACTACACGCACCAACACACACATCTTCTATATTCAAACCTACTCAAAAGAGACTCTCCTGTAACTGTCCCTTTACACTGTCCCAACACACACACACACACACAGACTCCTCTGTACGATGTGATGATATGCTATGCTGTTAAATGAATGTATCAAAATATGTCAAACAAACACATCAAAATAAGATGTGCTTTATAAAGATTTTCCGTTTGATCAATGGAATTACTAAATCAATTACTAAACTCCAAAATAGTTCACCTGAAGCCTTTAGGTTTTTATAAGAACCACACCTGCTGTCATTAGCGTTTAGGTGCTTCTCTTGTTTGTGACAGAAATACCTTGACGTTTACAGTAGCATTATTTCTGACACCAGTGGCCAAGACAAGCCAGCTGCATCAGCTTCCCCTCTCCACAGACAGACAGACACACACACACACACACACACGCACACACACACATATATGTCCTCCATAAGTTCCAGAGCAGCCTCAGGGTGTTGGATGCTGGGCAGTGGTGGGAGGTGGGACTGGGGTGTGGGTGGTTATAATCTCCATGCCCTCTGCCATCTCCTATCACCACAAAACCCCTCTTCCTTTCTGCCTCACCTCCCTGGCAATCCCCCTCGCCCCTCACCCCCACCACTTCTCCCATCCCTCTCCATATTTTCTCCCCCTGCATCTGATTAAGTTAACAATGTGGTGTTATTTGCATGCTGATTTTGCAGACCCCCACCCGCTCTCTCTCTCTCTCTCTCTTTTCCTCTCTCTTTTCTCTCTCTCTCTCTTTCTCCTCAATTCTCTGACAAACAAGAGAGGCAGGATCAGAGTAATGTGATAGCACAGCAGCCAGTCAACGCAATCTGCCTCAAAGACCAGGTGTTCGCAATCCACCTCCCTCTTAATTCCTGCCCCCATCATTTCTCTTGTTTTTATTCCTGTTATTCTTCTCTTTTCTTCCCTCCCCTAGTTCTCCTTCTTCGTCTCCTCTCATCTATCCCTGGTGTGTTTATAAGGTTGTATTATAATCAAATCTGGAGCGAGGGAGGCCTGTCTTTTTTTATTAATTATAGGCCGCAGCTGATGTGAATGTATTCCGAAAGCATCTTCCAAATAGGTCGGCGGTACAGTTTGCTATTCTTATCACATTTAAATGTCAACACGGTGCAAAGCCCTACAAATTAGTTCAGGCAGGCTTCAACCCCCATTTAACATTTAAAGCGCCATTCTGTAGGGCTCAAAGAGCGATTTAAATCAGTTTACACACACACACATATACACAGAGATAGCATTTCGTCTTTCAAACTTCTCATTTCAACACAGACATTTAACTGCCAACCTTTGCCTGAGAGAATACACTGCACCATCGAGAAGAATGCGGGAAAGGAAAAAAAAGCAGGATGAAAGAACAAAAAAGAGATTTAAAGCAACAGAAACAATGCATTAGCTTTTATGAATAATAAATTTGCCTGTCAATCCGTGCAGAAAAGATCCAGGTTTTCAGCATCTCTGCATACATTCATTGTCCGAATGAATAAATCAGAACAGGGGGTGGGGTGGGTGGGGTGGGGTTTCGGGGGAGTGGGAGGTGGGGGGTGTTCTTGAGCTCTACCCTATCACTGGTAAATAACAACAATGATTTGAAACACATCTGTTCATTTGCAGTGCCAACTAACCCCTATAGAGCAGCACAAGACAATAGAGGCCTAGTACTGTTGTTCTACATATTGATGGCTGGGCATACCAAATAGAGTTTAGTCATCTTACACACACACTCACACACTGAGATCTACTGATACAAACAAACATAATCAACAAATAGGAATCACGTACAATCCGCCATAAAACAGCCAACATTAGTATCCTGCAACTGTATTATCCCTCTTTCAATAGGAACATTTTTGGCTTGCTTGAATTAAAAGCTTTCTCATTGGACGTGACAGAAGGACATAATTGAAGGAATACAACATGAGTAAAGTTAAAATCTGTATCAGAAGAAAGTCTGAAGAATAAAAAAAAAAATCTTCTGACTTTTCTAAAAGTTGTGACACCTCCAACTATGAGTGGGGACACCAAGTTTTAATTATGAACCTTTTTTTTTTTAAGTACTGCGACATTCTCCACACATTTGAAACAGTTTGCTTGACTTTTCTAAATGGCTCAAAACAGCTGTTGTTGGATTTTATTTGGTCTGGTCATTATGATAAGTAAAAGTCCAGTGGCATGATAACATGACATTCTCAGGCCTCTGTAGTGTAGCTCACACTAATAATTAAGGATTTTGCAAAACTCAAGATTTTTTTTCACTTCTTTCTTTTATATCTTTTCTTTTATATTTCTTAAAACCTTAAAGTGGCAGCTGCAGTGTGTTTAAGGTCAACATAATATTTTGATTATGAAAATAAACTATGGCTAAGGTCAGGGACTGATGTGTGGTTACACAAACCTGTGTCCTAGAAAAGAGTTTACTAATTTGCAACATTTGTGAAATGCCATCTGGGTTATATTTCATGAACATAATGAGGAAACCACTGTTGATAAATGTATCTGCTAAATCACAAAATGTTGATACTAAATATTTTGGTAAAAGAGTTTTATTTCTTTTCCTACAATATCCATCCCTATCAACTAAAGCATGATTATTATTTTTTTATTGTCATACTTGAGCATTCAATCATTTTCGCTTGGTTAAGATCAAAGAAAGATTGGGGTCTAAAATATTCCAAAAATCAAAAGTACAAAACACACACATTTAACTGAAACCACAATCTTTCTCTAACCTTTAACTAAAGTGCTCTTATTGCCTAAGGCGAACTGCATATGGTGCTCAGGATGTGTGAACTCCGGGCTCCGAAATCAAAGTCTTGCACTTTGTACATCCACCATCCTTAAACGTACATAAATCGAGTGCATGCGCGCGCACACATAGAAAAAAGTTGCCTGTGAACATAATCCAGGCAGAAATTACATTTCTCACCTCAACGTAATTGGGAAAACACATTTGTACCATATAAAACCATATAAACTTAATTTGTAGGGGACAGGATTGGCAGCATGATAGCTTGACAGTGAGATGAATTGCAGTAGTGTCTGTCTTATGTGTGTCTGTTCAAGGATGGTCACTGGTGTGAAGATGTGGACAATCTCCTTGATCTTTTACCCCTAACACTTTAGAATCTCTGCTGGTACACTGAGGGAGATGTGCCCACTGTAAATCAAAATAAACCAAGTACAAAAAATGCTCTAAAATAACACAAAACAAACAAACTCTGTGTCGCTGCCCTCTTAAATAACGCCTGCAATGTGATCCGATGCAACAATAAAAGACTGCAATTAAAACCACTGACTCCACTGAACACTTTTGACCTAACTGGGAACAGAGTTGCCTTCAAGAAAAGCATGTGAAGTGTGCACTTGACTACACACACAAGTAAGAGCCCCCAAGTCAGAGGGGTTTTGACAGGGGAAAGGGGTGATGTTCAGCCTTAAGGAGAAGTTGGCCCTGTCAAGCTGTTTCATGCCATCGAGACGCAGGATCAACTGCTAGCCTAGCAGACACACTTACACACACACACACACACACAGCCCTAGAGCGGTAGGCTTGTTTTGAAACTTGCTTTGCGTTGTTACACTTCTGACCCCAGTTGTTCCAGTGACTATGTGAACGTCGAGGAGGGACCAGATTAGGCAAACAAAACAGACAATCACAGATTCAGATAAAACAGAAGATAACCAAAGTCTCTAGAAGGACGTTCTGAAAATTCAAGAAGTCTAAATGATGATCTACAACACTAATACACTCCTCTATTGAGTTCAGTCCATTTTAGTTATTTATTAATTAGGCTATTGTTACACTATATATGCATTAATACATATTAGGCAGCCTAATATGAGAACAAGAGCCAGTGTAGGGGTCACAGAAAGACTTCAGTATCAGCTTACAATTGCCCTATTACATCAGCATAAGTAACTGAATCCTAAGAGATAACTAGCTTATAAGAGACCCAATCCCTCTGACTGGCTTTCCTCTACCTCTGGGCTTGGCTTTGACTATTTCCCATCCAGCTAGAAGCAGAATGCTCTATGGGTGTGCCTAATGTGGACTCACTGAAATGTCAAAGCATTATATATCCTTTTATGCACAGAGTGGCCCCTAAGGGTTTAATTGACTATGCTGTAAAGTGAGTTTGAGAACCGCGAGAGAGCGAGATGAAGATGAATATGTTTCATTAGAGGGCAAACAGAGCCTGATGGCTGGAATTGGCATTGAGAGAGGAGGAAGAGTCTAATATGGATGAAGAATACATTTATCCATTCACAATCCACAATGAAATGTACAAGCGGAGCTGTCCACTCCTTGGCTAATCACCTTCAGTGAACTTACCAGGGAACCGATTCATATTTAAAATGTGTTCTTTTCTTTTCTTTTTTCTCCTCTCCTGGTTAGCCTCTGTCTTTCTCTGAACCAAGCAAGGAAGGAACAAGCTTCCAACAACTGCCTCGCAACTTCAAATACCCATCAAACAAACAACCGAGCAGAAGACAGAGAGAAGGGAAGGGGCCCCGCTACTATCCTGCGGCCTTCGTTTACCAATTATACTGAGTACCTGCTGACAGGTGGGTTGTCACAGTGTCTGCTTAGCCACCCAACTCCCCTCACCCACCCCCCAACATCCCATCACGTTCCATCCCACTCTGTTACAGTTTACCACGTGCTGTGGAGAGGATCTCCTCACACCTCCAGGCAAACAGAGGAGACAAAAGAAAAGGAGGATAAAGAGGATAAGGAGGACGATAGCAGAGACTTTGAAGAGCTTCAAGAGTAAGGCTTTAATTTGGGAAACGTTTAAGAACGACAAGACAGATGATGGAAAGGTTATCGGGTAAGGTGAAGAGTTAAGGGAGGTATCTACTGCTCTCTTACGGGACTCAACAGATTTTTGAAGGCCAGGTGTGAAAAGACTGAGCACAATTATTCAGATCATTCAGGTGATTTAAATGGTTGTGACTCGGCCCAGCTAGAGCTAACCACTGTAAAATCAGTTTTACTGTCCACTCTCTACTAGTATTACTATGTAAGCCCACAGTAAGCATCACTGCTGGTGCATTGTCACCAGTACTCTCCTTTGAAACTAAGACCAACTGAAATCGTTGGTCTTTAATCTTAAGGCAATATAATATACCTGTTATTGAAGATTTCGGTTTCAATATTTTTCAGAAAACCTTCAAGGAGCCTACAGCATCAAAAGTGGACAGCATTAGCTGTATCCACTTTTTGATAAAATTCCAATACATCAGTACACTTTTTTTTCGTGCTTTTTGTGTCGCCAATAGCTTGTCTTTCCTGAAACACCACAAGGAGGTGTGAAGACAGGGCCTACCCCCACCACCACCGCTCCCTATCCATTTCTCTTCTGTCTTGCCATCTCAGAAACTCAGCCAGCCAACGAACACGAGTGAGACAAAACATAACCATAATGGCTCATTAAAGGGAATGGAGATGACTTAGGCAAACAAAGCAGCCTTCAGTGGGCTGTCACCGAAACTCCTGTGATGGTACGTCCAAACTCACGCTGGTGACAAGGAGGCGAAAATGTCTTCCTCCCACCGAAACTCACAACGGTTTGGAGTGTTTTGACTGCACTCGACGTGTCTCTATTTGTTCTGTGACAAATCTAATGTGTGCACAGCAGAGTGAAAGACCACTGTGCTCCAGAGAGAGGACAAAAGTGTGTGTTCATCGTCTTCTTCTCTACTTTCTTAGAGAGGAGGTGTAATTCAAGAGGTATGACTCAAGCATATGATTCACATTTCACACTTTCATACCCATCAAACCTCTGAATGACCCCTTGTACCCTGAACCACTGGTCTCATATAAAAATACTGAATTATTATTATCTTTCTTTTTTCTTAACTAGTGACCTATGAGTGGCCCTCACAAGATATGTCACTGTGATAATTACAGACAAGTTACTAGTGAAATCACCCTCACCAGTAATCCCACACACACGCCGAACACACACACACACACAATTCTGCGTTGCATCTCTACTATTTCTTTTTTAAATAATGAAGACAAGATAGTTCAAGTTGCATGTGTACATCTAGAAGCCCTTACGAAAATAAGAGGTTAGTACTCACACAGTTTTTACATATATACTCACAACTTTCATGAAAATAAATTCTCAACTCTGTCATCTAGAAATTTCCTTTTCCATTCGGCTAAACTGCAACAGCAAATATGTTTTGTAGGAACATAGTTTTTGAATGAATTAAGTGCTTCATTTAGTAGTCCCATCTGTGGTTAGGTTTAGTGAACAAAAGCGCTTTGGATAAAGTTAACCAAGTGCTGTGAGTACCTATACATAACCATAAAAAGTTTAATCATGCTGTCGTCCCTATAAGTGGATACCGTAGTGCAAGATCTAGTCTGACTCACAGATGTAGGCTGTGGGTATAAGCCTTTCATTGGGCACGTCTCACATGGTATCCTACTTCCCAGCCGGTTGCTGTTTTCAAAATCTCCTTCGCCAACGGAAACAACAACAATCTTCAGCTTAGCGCCACCCAAGACAATTGTGATTGGTTTAAAGAAATAAAAACATGCCAGGGTGTTTCTTTTTCCTGATAGCAGAATGATAATGTGTGCAGCCAGAGCTGACACACCTCTGTGGAGATTTTGGTCTGGCCATGCAAGACTATGCACGATCTGATATTTTGGCATAAAACAAACATGTTGTCTGTGAATATTTCACTCATATGTTCAGTATTAACATATTTGCACCTTGTCAAATATGTAAATCAACAACATATTCTCATTATGTTAATAGAAAATGCAATCTGGTTGCTACTACATTTCACACAAAACTTATTTGTTGTTGTAATTTTGTTGTATAGAAACACGCTTTTCAGGAATACTGATTTTCTGACACTAAATGTATGCCATGTGATAGATCAATCAATGAGTGTTCAGTAACATGGTGTAAACTCTATCCTGTTGTCTTACACTCTAATGAAGCACTTCGACGTCTTTAGGAAAATGTTTCTCATTTTTTTCTGATTGAAGCTAGTCTGTACAGCTAATCCCATAGGCCGCCACTGACCCAGCACCTAGTGCAGTGAAAGCACAGTCGTATCTACTTAGCAATCCCTCAGTAATTAAGGAAGGCCCGCACCATGCCTAAACCTCTCCCTGACACAGTGTTGTGTCTGCACAGCATGGAGGCAAGGAGTTATAAGAAGCTTAAGGCTCATGTACCTGCCGCTTTGTGTTTCTGTGTCTGTGTGTATGTGTGTGTGTGTGTGTGTATGTGTGTGTTTAAAGAATAGACAGCCAGATTAAAAAAGTGATTGGAAAAGTAGAATTAACCACCTTTACTGCTTTCTTAATTACTGAAGTCCACCTCTGTGTGAGCGGCACTATAAATACTCTCCAAAATACAAGTGGCCCTGAAAAGCCAACATGTAAATGAACGAAAACACACACATACACGCCCTTTTCACAGGATGACCAAAAACTGAACCCGCCACTTCTCAGAAACTGGGCCAAACCATATGTCCTTCTGCATATTTTGGGATCAGACTAATTCATTTTGATGACAGCATAAAAAATGATGTTTTCAAAAAAAAAAGGAAAAAAGAGTGAGAGACAGAGAGAAGGGAAATTTGAAAACAGCTAGAACAGAAGAGACAGAGTTAAGTGCCATGGGGAATAGATGTGATGAATCCGGGTCTTAGGGGGAGCTCCAGGAGAGTAAAATAAGGTTGAACTTCAACAGGATCAGCATCCAGGGCAACATTACACTAAGAATTGAATTTTTTTGACAGTGATAAAATGATCTGTAATTAGGACAAACAGCACTAAAAGCAAGTTCAGAGGGGTTTTTTTTCTGTTCAGGAGCGTAACTGCTTTGTGTAGATTCCCAGGATGGCAAGACTTGAAAGAGACAATTAAAAAAGAGAAAACATATGAGACAGAAAGACACAAAGACAATATGCTCTTTAAGAGACAGAACTGAGGCATGAAAAAAATAAAAATAAAATAAACTCACAAGTGTTCCCCAACACAAACAAAAACATCTTTCAGATATTACATCCTTAAACAGTCTTTTAAATATTTTCCATTGTGTTGAAACATGATATTGTGAAGATTTTGTTCCATTGTGGTTCTTCTGCTCTCTGCTCTGTGTAGGCTATGCAGCAGACAAGCACATTTCTAAGAAAGGCTAAAGAAATCAGATTTTGTACTGATGGATTCATAAGATGATTGTCTGAATGACTGCTTTAACATCATTCTTCTAAATGATTTAAGTATAAAACAACAGTTGTAGAAAGTAATTAAGAATCAAACCAGTGGCTGCACAGTCATTTTTAACAGTGTTAAAATCACAGAGTGATCTATGAATCCTTTCAAGTGGTACATTCACATGCTCAAGTGAAGGTCTGATGACAGACCCCTGCCATTCAGGAGCCACACAGAATTGCATTCATAAGCAATGAAGTTTCAATACTCAGCGGGAAATACAAAGTGATTATGGACCATGAATGTCATATATTTTGACATCTTGTTGTTTTGAATGGCATATGAAAATTATTTTTGCTGACTTCAAAGTCACCACAGCACAGAAACACAGCATTCCTCTACGTCAAACTCAGATGTGCACTGTCATTGGATGACCAGGGCTGGAGTGAGACAGGGAGAGGGCAAGAGGGGACACTGCTGTTATATCATCAGATCAACCAGAACACCAACCTCTGGAGCCAACCAACAACAGCTAGCAGTGTAGCTGTAACACATGTCAAACTATGAACTATGCATAACTCTGCTGCATTTAAGAGCTGCAGTTGAAGAAGTACGAGCACGGCAGTGATGCAGCAGATATGTGTAAAAGGCCTTCCTGATTTCAGTGCAAGTAAACAGTACGTGTGCTAGTGTGTTTTGCTGAGAACAGAATTTTAAGGTGGGTGTATCCCCATAACATTTCATTTTAATAATTTGAAGAATTCAGCACAATATTAAAGAGGCTGAAGTATGGCTGCATGCTTCAGGAAGTGACTGGCAACAACAGAGGTAGTTATTTGCCTTAAATATCCAAAGCCATTGTTATAGTCCTTTAAAGTGAAAGTTTATAGTATTTGCAGCATTTTAAGCAACTTTATACTTCATCTCAATATTATACTTTTTACTTTACTGTATTTATATGACAACTATAGTTACTAATTACATTGACATATACTCATCTATCTATTGTATATTTATCCAGCAGAATAGATAAAATTAGTTCCATCTCAACCAATTTCAACATTAAAATGCATTGTTGTTGTCTTACACATAAAGACATAAATAATAAATAATAATATAAATACTATTAGAATATTAAAATTTAGATAATGAGCTAATAATGATAATCCTTTTTGTGTACAAACACTGCATCATTTCCAAAATACTACAAAAAAATATTTTTTAAAAATCCACTGGGTGGATTTGAACTAGAGATTCATATTGTGTTTAATTCAGTCTTCTCCAATCTTAAGTCAGTACCATTATGTCAGAAAACATAACATGATTGTCTTTCAGTTGACAAGAACTAAAAATACAGACAATAGCTTTGAGATGAACAGAGGCAAAAAAAAGAGAGAAAATGTTTTGTCCTTCAGCCGTGTTTTCACTCCACTTTCCCACCCCATGCCAGTGACTGCAGAATAAACGGATATGTGAATTAAACCCCATTGTTTTAAAAAGATCTGCTGCTAAATTTAGGCACAGCTCTTGTTCTCCCTCAATGTGAAAGAATGTGCCAGTTATGTTTGTGTGTTTTATTTTCTTCCTTTCCTTTATCCTTCATCGTCATCTCGGGCTACATACATCTCATGTTGTTTGAACAAGTGTGAGCGGTGTATCTGTGCAAGTCAAAAGAAAAAGAAAAAAACACATACACACTCATATAGTTCAGCCAGGCGATTTTTGCAATTAGAAAAGACACAAAAATAATTATTCTGCAGTGCAGTCAGTCGACATATCCTGAGTCGATGATGCACGGATCACGTGTTTAATAAAAAAGGTTAATCAGTTGTTAATCAGAGGATTAATAACTTGTTATTTTCTTTACAAAACCATTAATATTATGCCATAAATATTTAATGTTGATAGGTCTTTTTTTTTTTGGTGGGAGTGACAGCGTGGGGGTGGGGTGATATGTGGTTGATGATGCAGGGCAGAGTGAGCTATATCCAGGCATTAATGTGCATTAATCATGCTTTGGTGAAGACAAATAAATTCATTCATGTTTATTAATACAACCTTGGAGAAAACAATACTCTTTACATTATTCACTGAGTTATTAATAAAGGATTTATGAACAGGAGGACCACAGGACAGACACTGGGGATAGGGAGAGACTAGGGAGAAAGAAAGGCAGACAAAAATAAGGGGGAGAAACAAGAAAAAGAGAGCAGAGGAGGGTCGTCAGCTTCACAAAGCCAGGAGCAAAAGTTCATTAATGTTTAGGGTGTGTGTGTGTGTGTGTGTGTGTGTGTGCTGTGTGTGAAACAGAGTGGGAGTAGTCTACCACTGGAAAGTTGGGGGTTAAACAGAGATTTTCTGCCCTCACTCTTTTTCTCCTTAACAAATTACCCTGCCCGTTTGCTAATCAAAGCAAAACAAATATTGCTTTTCATTCGCTCCATTTGTTTGAATGAACATACAGACATTCCCAAAATACTCATTCCCAGCTCAAATGTAATTAAATTGTGCCTTTAGTGAAAACATGCAGTGGTACTCCAATTAGTTGTGTTTTTGTCGTCGGGTAAAGACGGAGAATGGCAGTGGGTATGCCCGGGGCACCTTGGTGTCCCAAAATGGAAGTATGTCTTGATGGGTGGGTTAGGGGGGAGTGTGTTTGTGAGACAATGTTTGGGTGCACAAGGCTGACTGCAATGACAGAAGAAAGTGTTTGCCGAGTTGGTGGATGATTTAGTGACCTGATATTTTATTTGTTGTGCTATGACTATGATATGACTGTCTTGACAGTGATATGTGTTTGAGATAAGAAAGATATCTATTCTCAAAAAAATATGGTAGTGTCTTTGTGACCCAGGAGACTGTCCTCATAAGAAATGTTTGTTCGAGTTCTTAGATATGACCAATGTTGGTTTGTTTTAATCATGAGTGTTGTTTTGTGCATATTATGCCCCACTGGCAGACAATAGAGACCTGAGAAAGGGAGAAAGGCTGCCCCCCTAAACATCTACCACCTCTGTCTCCTAAGAAATAAGTTTCTGCACAAATACACTACAACAGTAAATATGTTTTGGATTAAATATAATTATGACCAGATTACATTTTCTATTGACGTAATGAGGATATGCTGTTAATTTACGTACTTGCAAGTCGCAAATAAACCAAGACCGAACACGTAAATAAAATTTGTTGTCTGCTAAATAACCACTCCGGCAGTAGAATTTCCACTTATAGTCACTACAAGATTATAAAGTTTTTTTATGCTTATGTTTTAGCAGATTAAGGTTAGGGAGAGACTGTGGTCTGGTTTAATACTGAAAACGTTCACAGTGACTTCTATGTGTTTGCTTACATTTGACCAAAATCACAATCTCTCCCGAACCTTAAACTAACCTTGTATGAGCTCCTGATTGGCTGCTCGTCCAAACATTCATGAATCTTATTGTTTTATTGGTTTTACGGCGCTGTCCTCTGTGCCCTTTTTACACCCATTTACCTGTAATAGATGGAAGCAGGATCAGGAGAAAGCTAGTGCTAGTGTAGTATGTATTGCTTGGATGGCACCCATTACATAAAAAAATACAAAATTGAAAATTTACAGTCAATTTCAAACTTGATTTGAGATGATATTACAATGCTTGAAAAGTCAAAATGCATTCACATGCTCATCTCAAATATTTTATGTATGTAATTTATGTATCAAGCTTGATTACTGGTGGGGTGCTGCTTTTGTGTCCTCTGTTGAGGTATGGTTAGGGTTAGGAAAGAGAGCATTTGGTGAAAGTTAGGGGAAAACTGTAATTACAGCTATAAAAAAAAGCGGTGAACATTAACTACAGGTCTGTGACAGGAAGTGGCCCTCCAGGCCTAAAGGCCTATCCACCACCCTGACCTAAACAACTTACCAACTACTCAAAGGAGATAAGACTTTCTGCATTGATACTTAATGTTGGTTTGATTCCAAGCCAGGTTCAAATCAAATCAAAAAAAAAAAAAAGGCAAAAGCATCAAAAAGTGATCTTTAAGGACAAAAGACAAATGATTGTGCACATTTTCTGAAAATAACTTTAGTGCTCTAGCTCTGCCAGCTTTCAGTGATGCCACCAGGATATCATATCTACATTAGGCAAAAAAGAGAAAATATGTGGTAGGTGTTTTATAAGATTGTGTCAATGAGGATGAGTTTTTTCCTTCTTCTAATTATTGCTTTCTCTCCTTTGCCATCTTAAATGCCTTCATTTTCCTTTTTTTCCTTTGTCTTAAGCTCCAAATTGTATTTTTATTGGAGGTCTATAGGGATCGCTCGGCAAAATGTCATCCATCAAGCTGTCGATGAATCCATCCTTTCATTTAATGATCAGCCTACCTGATATGCATTTTACATGGCTCCATTTACCTATAATGGGAATCAATGGAAAGCAAATAAAGCTGGAAGCCAGTATGCTGCATGTCTGACGGATGGATGTAGACGCCAGTTATTTGTCAATACACACAGCTCTGTTCTTAGCCATGTGGCTTTGCACTGTATACGCCTGGATGAATGTGGCTGCAAAGGTGGCTCACTGTGGGTTAGAGACTGGCTTACATATGAGTCCATACAATCCCACTACATTCTTTGTCTTGTCCTTAAAAGTAAGAGCGAGGAAGAGATTGAGTGAAAGAGACAGAAAGAAAAGAGAAGTTGGAAATGATGATGGCAAAAAGAGATAAATAAAGAAAGACAATTAATAAGAGAGGAGGAAGAAGAGATGGGAAGCAGGAGGCTTAAAGAAGGGATGAATTGAAACAGCCAAGAAAAAGCAGAAAGGGAGGGATGGCCGTTCTACGTGGTTTCAGTTAAATACTGATTTCATCATACAACTGTGGGGTGGGGGTGGGGGTGGGGGTGGGGGGTGGCGGCGATGGTGGCTGTGGCTGTGGCAGCTCTAAAACACATAACTTTTTACGAAGTGAAAATCAAATATTAAAAATGACAGGCCTTATAAGTGTGCTGAGTGAGCTCGGGTCACGGAGGGAGGGAGGTGCGGGCGGCTTGTCAGCTACTATCTGTCAGGGAGAATTAGAAACAATCAGGCCCGAGTGAAAGGGAAGGTGATTGTTATTAAGCGGCGGGGCCCTGTGAGCGGGTGCCCCAGATGTGGCCGTGCATATAAAAGAACAGGAAGCCGGCAGTTTAATTCAGGAAGCTTGCCGAGGCGAGCGAGCAACGCCACAAAGGAGGAGAGGGAGGTGGTGGGTGCTGGAAGGGGGGGAGAGAGGATATGAGGGGGTTGGGGCGTCTTGTTGCTAATATGCTGGAAGTTACTTTGATAACACATTAGGCTATTTGTGGAATGATGGACCTTTTTGTGTGTGTTTTTTTTTTTTTTTTCTTTTCTTTTTTAGGGTCTTTTTCCTTCTGCTCATCTATCTCTGTCCATCCCACACGGGGAAGTCGCTGGCGAATCATGGGTGAAATCTAGATAAGTCGACCCAAAGACACACACACGTATGTGAGTGAGGTGGGGAGAGACAGCCAAGCCCATATATCAATTACAACTTGATATCCTGGGAGGATGATGGGACGGGCAGAGAACCCCCCTGAATGAATGGATGGATGAGTGTGTGTGATGTGTGTGTGTGTGTGTGTGTGTGAGAGAGAGAGCTCCTGTCTGAGAGCCCAACCTCCCTGAACACTTTTTTTTCCCTTTTGTCATCATCTGACAGTCCTTCCCTGACTCTCCCTGAGCTGCTGTCAATGTTGGTCCACGTGCATACGCTTTTTTCTCTCATGCACACTCATCACAGCACTCTGATGGACATGGACATGACTCGATTTTGACTCCTTTGGTAGTCCTGTTATCTGTCAAGTTGTGCACCCTACCCCTCTAAACCTCCTATGAGACAGACATCAATGTCCACAGATCCCTATCGGAGAGAGGGGGAACGAGTGGGCTGCAGTGAGTGTTGCTGGGTAAGGTGGGTGATGTGAAGGAGGGGGGCTGCTTGTTGTGTACAATATGTTAGTCAGGAGAGGGTGGGAGTATCTGAATGATAGGGAGTGACAGTAATCTGCCAAGAGGCTGCAGACTCAAAGGCACATTGGCCATTGCAAAACTTTGAAAACCACACTGCAACACAAACTGTGAACATCTCACTGGGGAAAAAAGACTTTACTTGATGTCTCAATTTAACTTTTAATGTGTTGAATGGATATCAAACAAAATCTGATCACATAATGAGGAATAATAAAAACACAAGTACTACCAAAGATAGATTTATTAGAGGCGTTATTTGACTATACTGGGAGCCAATCTGAGACAGAAAGTCAAGTGGATCCATTGTTTCTCAAATAGTTTCACTTAACACCGGTTACATGAAATCAATGGGAAGTACAGAGGGAAAAAAAAGAGCAGAAATGAAGGAGTTGTTAAGATAGTTTCTTTCATATAGTGCTTTTGTCTCAGAGCTTGAAGGGCTTTGATTTCTATTTACTTTGTAGTGAGAGATATCGCAAGAAATTATCCCTCCCCTTAAGAATCATTGATCATCCAATAGGTTGAAATAAAGCAGTCTTGTCACATGCTCTCTCTCCCTCTCTCTCTTGTCATCTTTATCGTGGTGATCAGTCGAACGCTCGCCTAACACGAGCCGTCTCTAGTTTCCACCTCCCAGGTTTTTTCCTCCGTTGCCGCTGCTGATGTAGCGGAGGTTATGGTGTTAAACACGGAGCTGCTAAATGTTCCCCAAGGTAATAACAGTCAGCGTATATACAGTACTGTGCTGTACAGCGACAGGGAGTTTCAGCTGAGTGTAGAAGTAATGGAAAAGGTGAGAGGGAGGAAGACAGTGAAAAAAATAAAGGAAATAAAATAATTAGCAGACAAAGAGGTAAAAAAGAGAAGTGAAGGGTGGAACAGGAAAGAGCTGGATGATGGCTAAATGCTAAACCAGATGTATGAATTAAGACAATGAAAAGCGATTCTAATGTACTGTTGTGACACTGTTGGTTGGTGAGTGAGAGCAGGTGATTGTAATTACATGGGTTCAAATCTGCCTTTCAGTCATGTCAGTCATTTAATCTATTTATCAACTCCTATTTACATTTCTTCCAGACAGATATACTGTGTACTTGACAGTACCTAAGTAAGAAATATACCTAATATACCTAATAAATACCTAATAAATCTGAGAGTGAAAATTCATTCCTGATCTTGGAAACTGTAGTTTGACAAATTACTAAATTAAGTGGAATTTGAGATATGGATTCTCTTAAGGTTGAATTGGTTAAATTAACGTTGGTTCGTAGAGTTGTCATGGAAAGACAGGGTTGTGTTGAAAGCTCTGGAAAAACCTATTAAGTGGACCTTGAGTTAAGATAGTGTTGTCACAAGACAAGACATGAGTTTTGATTTGTAGAAAATAGCTTTATAAGTGTCATAAACTATAATAGAGTTGGATTGTACCTGGGGACTGTAAAGAGGAGGAAAGTGTCTCTACCCCACCTGACTGACCTAAATCTTGATGAAAAAAGAGTAAAAATGTAAAAATATGCTGAAAAAGAGATTTAAAAATGAAAAAGAAAAAAACAGAAGATATGGATGCTGTGGGAGGTGGAAATTGCCCCCTTCACCAATCCAATTCAATGCCCCTTTTTTCTCCAGGAGGCCAAATCCAGGCCATGTCTAAGATTTCACAATGATTAGCGAGGGAGGGATGAGGAGGGATATAGAGATGTACTAGAGCAGCATTAGCCATTAATCACCAAGGAGGGAGAGAGAGGGAGAGGGAGAGACAGGGAGTGAGACAGAGAAGGAGAGATAACAGAAAGAGAGGTCCTGGCATGGCTCAGCATGGGACTTGTACTTTTACTGTCTAGATGTCCCAGGGTCTTGTGTTTGACTGCAGAAGAGTGGCTCAGTAGTAATACATTGTCCTGGGAGTCTGAGATTCAAGACCAAAATATATGTAACATAAAAATGGTTTCAGTTTGTTGCCAAACTCTACAAAATTTCTGTATGTGGTGTATTTTTCAGTGGAACTGTATTTAATCATGATTATAATTGAAAAGAATGTAACGTTTACATTGCTGAGTACTTCATCTGTACTGACAGCTGGAATTTAAATTTCTAATCTGGTGAAATGAGAAGACTAGATATTGCTACTCTACATCTAAATTATTTCTTTTTTTTTTTTTCCTCATCATTGAATCAACTGTACATTTTTTCTCTAAAGCTTTATCAATCTTTAAAGAACTGAGCCAAACTGATCCAAAACTCCAAATTTGGCTTTAGTGTTAGGCTCTCTGTTCTTTGACACATTTACAGTCATCTGTCAAAATGACTGTTGCCATTGTATCAACCTTTTTTGTCAACTTGCAAGGGGATCAATGTCAACCCCAACACACATTAACTGTTCACATGGTGTCCTCTTCTTGGTACTGAAATGTCTGCACAGAGTGTTGCTCTAAGGCAACAGCTTCCAAAAGACTTCTTAAACTAAACCTGACATCTTTTACGTGATACTTAACAACTAGTTGCACAACCTAAATGACCAAAAAGGCTGTTTCTCGTCGCCTCCTTAAACAATCCATATGTTTTCTGGTCTGGCTCACCC
Source organism: Lates japonicus (assembly GCA_033238685.1). Taxonomy (NCBI): domain Eukaryota; kingdom Metazoa; phylum Chordata; class Actinopteri; family Centropomidae; genus Lates; species Lates japonicus. The sequence goes on along the minus strand of BRZM01001342.1, from coordinate 88,850 downwards.
AGCTGGACTTCCAAAACCATCATAAAGAACAAGAATTGCTACAAAACAGTTTCATATGACAATTTTCTGATCTGCTATAGTTAAAAATTGGTTAGGCACAAAACTACTTGGTTAAGGTTAGAAAAAGAATGCGGTCATGGTTAAAAGAAACCAATAATGACTGTTGTTAAAAAATGGGGGAATGCGAGCAGCAGCCTCCTGTGTCAAAGTCACATGCTTGGTTGAGCAAACCATTTACCCGACCTCCTTCCGTAGAGGTTTTGCAGTGTAAAGTCACACTACTTCCACCTTTTGCTTCTGAGATAAAATAGTTATTATTCACACGACCTCAAGAGTTTGCTTGTCAGGAAAATGTAAATGAACGTTTGACAAGAAATTCTCATCACAAGCTCCACTTACTAACACATGACCAACAATGGAATTTTGGTCACATGATAATGGGCAGTCTTATATGGATGAAGATCGTAACCACTGTCTCTGTTCAAGGATGGATAAGGGTTATGATCTCCCCCAAGTAAAACCACCTATTATCAAGTGACTAAATTACATACTTAAATCACATTATAACAACTGAACCATCTCCATGACGACTGAGCAACTCCATCCACTGAGAAAGGCCATGAAATGTGGCTGGAAGCTTCAGAAACACAATATCAGTGGACCTTGTGATGATAATTTATTGTTTAACTGCTGTTTCCAAGGTCAAGAATGAACCTTTAAACTAAACTAAAAAATAGGCTGTGTTTGAATACAGAATAACACTGTCATTTTTTTCTAGTGAGGTCAGTCTGCAATACCAAAATGTTCTATTAAAACTCATAAAATATTAAAATGTCATGAAAATCTATTTTGATGAGAAATTAAGTGGAAAACACAATATATAACCAGCTTTGAATACTACTGTAATGGATGTTGTAAGTTACTGAAGTACTGTGGGAGTAGTGAAAGAGGACTACACAGGTTTTCAGTTCTAGCACAGCATATTGTATCAACATTTTAATGTTAGGCTGGCTATTGTACTGTTTGTACATGCACTCATCTTTCAGGTGGACCTTCCATGAGTAAATAAAAGTGAGAGAGTTTTGTGTGGTGTGATCATTACTACCAGCCCTCTTATATTCTACTTACATATAAGGTTTTGTCAAACACCTTCCTCCGCCCCCCCACCCCATCTAGTGTTCCCTGCAATCCCCTTTCCACGTCCCCTATCCCCTCCTCCCCCTCCCTAAACCTCTTCCTATTTTTATTTTATTTTATTTTTTTCTGTACTATGAATAAATTTTGTCTGTCCCGGACATGAAAATGTCAAATACCTAAAATACACCTAGGCTAAATAGCATATTAATTTTTAATGCCTGCTCATCCTATGCTGCTATTCTCATATCAGGCCTGTCTGCCAACAGCTGTTGCTGGCTCTCTGGCTGGGAATTTATCATCCATCTAGCTAAAGGAGGGGAGAGAGGGAGAGAATTAAAAAAAGAGATGGGAGACATTGTTCAGAAGACAAGGAAAAGGGGAGGGACAGATCTGTGTTTTCATGGATCCCTAGCTTGCATTTATATCACCCACACCTCGCAACTTTCTTTCTTTGATATACGAGTGGGATTCAATTACACTAATGCCAAACATAAATTGTTCAAGATTTGCTCCTATTTCCCCCTTTGCGGTGTGTTACAGCGCAAGCCTCCTCATACATAAAAAAGAAATAAGGAACAAAGTAGTGACATTGACGCTGGAGGTAGTGACATTGGGGAGAGCAGGAGAGGGAGGCAAGATGCACGGAAGCAATGTGCCAGTGTGGGTGTTGAATGCCACCCATGTGCGTTTTTAGGTGGCATGTGGTGGATGATTATCATAGATTATCACAATCCAGATTGTTACAAGTTCTGTCTGCGCACATAGCAAGCAGTGTACTGTAGCTGTGTGACAGTCTCTGTGTGCATGTGTGTGTGTTTTGGTTTAAGAAAGTGCCTTTGGGGATAAGACTAAATGGTGAGTGAATGACAAACAGTTGGAGTGTGTGAGTGTTTGTGTGCATTTATTTGTGTGTATGTGTCTTGTTCTTTTATCCTTACAGTGTGAGAAGCAAATATCATACAGGGTTTAGAAAAATGTGAAAAATCTTCAAGTTGGGAGCATTTTGCTACAGGTTACAGGCATAGTGTGTGAGCTTACCTTAACACACCAGCTGCATACTGGAGTCCAACCTGTCTGTCAGGATCAACTGGCCTCTCACTGTCACTCCTGACTGACTACTGCTTACTGGAATGGCCACCTAGAGGGAGAAACAGTGGAGGGGAAAGATTAGAGGCGGAGGTGATAATGAAATATAGACCTGAAGAGGGAAAGAGGAAGATGGACAGAGGATACAGCATGAAGAAGAAGACAATGACGTGTGGGGAGGAAGAAGAAGATGAGGTGGGGCAGGGGTCAATGTTGAGATGAAAATCTAACAAATTCAGCAAGCGACGCTGCAGAGGTCAAGGGAATGCAGCCAGAAAAAGGTTAAAGATGAAATCAAAGCTGGCTCGCTGTGGTGCCCGGAGGCACAGCTGAAAATCTATCCCTCCAAGGCAAGGCCACCGCTGACGTGAGGCAGACAAGAAGCTAAATACTGCACGCCACTCGGGGATCTTTCATTTTCAACCGATCAATAAGGGCTTATATTTATCAGGGCCTCCAAGCAGCTGCCACGTCTGACAACCTCCACTTCATTTTTGCACTCCTCCACTGCTCTTTTCTCCTCCTCCTCTTCTTCCCTTCCTCCTCCTCCTCTCCACCCCTGCACGCCAAATTGAGACCCATCGACCATGAAAAGGGGCAGAGATCCTGGATTGCCATTAACCCCCTTTGTGTCACTAGACTGTCTAACACACACACACACACACACACACACACACGCACACGCCCTGGAGATATAATTCTGCTAAAGGTCTGTCTCCCCCTTCTTTAAAGAAACATGCCTTATCATTATGGCCTTGGCACAGACACCAGCACCTCTTCATGTCTTTTGTTCCTCAAGCTGCCCAAAGACACACACACACATACCCTCTCTTACACACACATGCACAGAGACAAACAAACACAAAGACATGCTCCACTCTGCCACAACTTGATTTCACTTTTAATTACTACCATTTTGTACATCTCTTTTTTGCCAAATTTATTTCATAAAACAAAAATATCAAATCCCAAATTATGACTATAAATCTGAGGAGCATCATGAGAAGCAGAAGATTGGGTTTAGAGGTCTGAGTTAAAATAACTGTCTCTCTAATCATCTGCACAACAATATTTGCTGTGAGGCATTCTAAATAGATTATCGCTAGTCCATCTGTGTCATCATTGATTTATAAAGCATTAAGCTGCTTGGAGAAGAGATAGGGCCTTGCCTTCTCTACTGTTAAAGGGGCTTCTTGTCGAAATCAGGGGCATGCCAATGGAACAACTGTGGCACTCATCTAACCTCCCCTTTAATCGTCAGGCAAGAGGAAGTGAAAATAGGACGGGTGTATCTGTTTTTTTTTTTAAAGGGAAGTATGAATCCAAATTTTCTGCATCTCTTTTTGTTTGGTGATACAAAGAGACGGGGAGGAGGGGGAGGAAGTACAGAAAAAAAATACACACAGAGAGAAACAAATAGCACACATAAACACATATGCACATACACACATGCAGAAAAAAAAGGGACATCATTAACATATGAATGCTATATGCAAATGGTAGGGAGAGAGCAGATGTTGTTGCATTTAATTGACCTATATGTGAATTGCATCCAAACCTTTCACTGTGTTTTCTGGGCCCACTGAGTACAGTTTTGACTGGCTTTCTAACTCAATATATGAGCAGGGAGCATAGTGATGTGAGCAGTGTTTAAACATAAAGAGGGAGACGACTAAATTTAGAGTAGAATAGAATACAATTCTAGGGAAAATAAAATCTTTTCCTGGCTCTTTTTCTGATTTCCCTTACTGAGGGAACCTCTGCTAAAACTGACAACCAGTACTCAGTGCTCAAGTAATGTGTTCTAGCTGAGTGTTTTTATTTCATGCTACTACTCACTACGATTTAGAGGGAACTATCATACTTTTTATTCCATTACATTCATTTAACAGCTATATTCACAGCTTACTTTGGAGATGTCATATTCTAAAAATCACATGATGAGCTAACAAAATATAGATACAGTTAGACTTAACTACCCAATTATATATTTTTAAAAAAAATTGCTAAAATAGTGAAAATTAGCATCACTCCATGATGCTTACATGTTAATACAATAATTAAAATAATACAGCATCGTCATTTCCTGCATGTAACACTGTATCACTCTGAAAGGGGACATTGTGTACAATATATATTAAAATTTTTGTTAAACGTTATAATTCTTAAGAATTTTAAAGTCCAGTTTTAAGATGGTGACACCTGTGGTTACTGGTGGTAACAGCAGCAGTGCTTTATTACCAACGCAGCTCCCAGCAACCCTGCCTCCCAATAGCTATGTTTTCAATATTGCCTAATATGTTTTGCAGGAAATAATTGTTGCATGGATTATGTTCACTGACAGCATTTTTTTTATTTTTTTATTTATTTATTTATTTATGTTTACCAGTCCACAAAGTTCAGCATTTTCATACCAGGCAGGACTTGCACATGGTTAGGTTTAGGCTTAAAAACGCATTTACATCACATTTGCCAGATGCTTTTATCAAAAGCAACTTACAAGTGTAGGACAACACTAAAGCTTCAGTGCAGTAGGAGACCTTGAGGCAAGTACTAAGTACTAATTCTGTTAAATAAGACAACTTATTTAAAGTAAAGTAAAACATTCAGTTTGGTTAAAAATGTAAAAAGGCAGTCTTTTTCTAACCATAACAAAGTGTTTTACCTAAACATACCCATTGGTCACAAGTGCTGATTAATTATTGCGACGACAAAGAGGCAGCATGATTGCAAATAGATTATGTTTTCTATTGACGTAATGAGGATTGGTCGTTTATTTACGTATTTCACAGGTCGCAAATACGTTAATACCGAGCATATCAGTAAAATTGTGACAGAATGTTTTTATGGTTATGTTTAGACAATCACGGCACTTGGTTAAGTTTAGGGAACGATCGCAGTCTGGTATAACACGGACGAAAGTGCATAGTGACTTTAGAAACAACATTTTTGACCCAAGCAGACAACTCAGCTGCTGTTAATTAATGTAGCACTTCATTCAAAAAATATGTTGCCTCCAAACACAATCCAGCCAGCGATTACATTTCCTACAGAAAGTATTTGTTGTTGCAGTTTAGTTGTAAAGAAATGTAATATCTGGGAGACAGGGTTGGAGGCTGATTTAATGCTTTGAGTGAAATACAGTGGCCAAGTGTCTCCCACTAACAATAAGATTTAGAATTACTGAAAGAGTGAGAAACACAAACAGGGACAGCTTTCTTTTTGTTGAGGTCCTTACTGGGTACTCACCCAATCACTAGTGAATTCAATTGTTTTATGTTGCCTTTATTTTATTATTATTTATGTGTGGTGCTGTCCTCTACACCCTTTTTACATTCTCTCACATTTGAGATGGAGGTGGGATCATGGAGAAGCTCGTGTTGTAATAGTGTGTATTATGGCTGAGATAGTGCCCATTAGGAGAGAGACCACAGATTCATTTTTATTGTTAATTTCATGCAGTACATCTTCATTTGAAATAATATTACACTGCTTAAAAGTAAAAGCTATTTCATTTGATCATTTCAAATATTTAATTATATTTATTAAGCTTGCTGACTCAAACTTGCTAAATTAAGCTTTGCGTCCTCCATCGCCTAGCCTCCATTGATACCCATAAAAATATTAATCCTACTTTCCACTAGCAGTTTTGCAAATATGTTCTGTGTGAGCATTTTTAAACTTTGCAGACACATTCATTGAATATAATTCCTTATTATGTTGATTTCTTTTTTAAATGTAAAAGTGGTGGCATTATGTTCCTCTCAAAACATATTTGCTGTTGCAAATTCGTAATCAGAATCAGAATCTTGAAGTAAGTATTTGAATATAATTTTTAGGAAACATTGAGTTCTGTTCAAAATTATACACTTTTATCTTCTGTATTATGTCCAGTATGTGCACAAATTATTTGGGTACACACTTGAAATACTGCACAGGAAAGGCAGACTATGCCAGTTACAATGAAAAAAAAAACCTATATACTGTACAAAATGTAAACACACTAAATGAATATCTCTGAAAATATTACCATACATAGTATCAAAAATGGGATTTGAATTTGAAGGTTAAACCTCTCTGTAGAATAATAGTATAATGGAGTATTCTTACATTGTGGTATTGCTAATTCCAATTAAGTGAAAAAGTAAAGAGTAAAAGAGTTCCACTATTTGACACCTTAGGCAACCTGCCAAGGCTCAGATAACAGGTGATTTTGGAAGTCTATTCCTCTTTAGCTCTATCAAGCCCCCAAACTACATTTTATTCCTCAGCTAGAGACACAGACAGAGAAACAGAGAGAAAGGGGAGGGAAAGTCACACATTTTACACTGCAATGTTTGCATGGGTGAGCCATGAAAAACACAGATGCTATTTTCATCTGGGCCTCTGCCTTTCTTTCTTTCTTTTTTTTTTTTTTAAATTCCCCCCCACCCCACCCCCCAGCCCCCACCTCCGCCAATCTTTGGGAATGTCATTAAATTGTATTAAATAGCCTTTTGTCCAGGGGGCAAGGACCACCCGATATATGATAATACATTAAGGCCCCAGTGTAGCAGCCACTGAGCCGAGACCATCTTGAGAACAAGCATGGTTTCTGTCATTGTGTGTGTGTGTGTGCATGCGTGCCTGTGCATGTGTGCTAAAGAAGTGTAATGCTGGGAGAAAAAGCTGGAGAAAGGAGGATGAGGCAAGTTGGGGTATAGGAATAGAAAGAGTGATATATATATACATATATATATATATATATATATATAGAGAGAGAGAGAGAGAGAGAGAGAGAGGGAGAGGAAAGGAGGGAGAGAATGAGGTGGTGTGGCTGCCTGCCTGCGCATGTGGCTCTCTAACAACTGTGACACATACTAATAGAAACATACCTAATAAATTACAAGCTTTCAGGGTCTGGCAAGCTGACATTTTCTCTGTGCGCGGGACAATTTCATATCTGCGGCGCAAAGTCGAGGGGCTGCTGGACCAAATTGCATCACACAGAGATGCCAGAGGATTAGCATAAAAATTAACACTTAAATTTCAGCTTATTGTCAACCCCACTCCTGCACCGGCTGCCTCACAACAATCAATTCCTCTTAGAAATCTGATTAGATTCCATGACGCTTATTATCCTAGTCATGTCTGCCTGCCCCCTTCACTACTACCACCACCACCACCACCACCACACACACACAGACACACACGCCACTGGCATAGTCAGAGTACTGGCTGCCACGACTGCCCAGGCCATTTGTTTAAATGTAATTAAGGAGGAAATAATCTATAGGTGTGGCATTTCTTTTGACACATGATGGCTCACTCTCTGTCTGGGTGTTTATCTTGTGATTTTGTGTCTTAAGTGTGCATAGAAAATCCATCCTGACATGTTGATTTTGTATCTTTTGCACGACAACTTCATTTAAACCCTCTCGAATGCTTTGTTGCTTTGTTCAACCACAGAATGTGAGCGGTTATTATTCACCATGTTTCCTTTTTTCAGTAAGAAGAAAGGGCATTAAATTTAAGTATTTAGATTACAATCTCGCTGATTTGTCTCAGTCTCACTTACAATCAAATGCCACCATGGTTTTATGTATCTCTTTCTTTCCACCTCCTCCCCTTTTAAATCAACTTGACCACATCTCATTCATTTTCACAAATGCTTTATGTTTACAGCAGAGAGCTGGAATGATGTTAAAAAAAAAACTTGTTTTGAGATCTCATGAGGCTGTCGCAATGAAATATTTGTCAATAACAGTTTCTGTTGAAGCACATTGCACAAGTATGTACTAAAAGCACAGCACACTTTGGGTGGCTTTGGTAAGACTCTTGATTGTTTAGACAAATGGCATTTCATCGCATCCAGATGTCTTTAAGCTGTGCTCAACCACCATCGCTGCTTTCCAAGGCACAGGCTGAATGTATACAAACATCTCCTCATAACTGCATTCCTCATCTGGGCCTGCAAGCATCACAGCGCTCGTCACTGAGCTTGGATGACAGCCCGTGGTAGGGAGAGTTAACATTTGATATTTAGATTTTTGAGGTAATCTTCACGAGGGTAGAATCGTTCCCTGCAATGGGGGCTTGATTAGTTTAGCTCAGTCTGAGGTAAAACACGTTGTCCTGCAAATCAACTAAAAGAACTAAACTTCTGACTTTGTGTTTGAAGGGGTTAAAATCTGACCAGATTTCAAAGCAACACAAGTTATCTGAATTAAAAATGCAGAATAGAAAAAGCATGCAAGTGGTAGGGAACAGGGTACAACTTGGCCTGGACAGGCGTTATAACATAACACTTGTACAAAGGGTCCAGAATAAAGACACCCACAGGGTTGAGAGAGGGAGAGAAGAGAGAGGGAGAAGGAACAAATTGTCTGATGTTCTAAGTGGATAACAACAGCTCCTGCTATGCAGCAGCGGAGGCGCAGAATAATTTAAACCGGCTACACAGCTACCCCACCCCTCCCTCACCCCCTGGTCACTACTCTATTCTTATGTGCTGCAATAAAGAGGTGGTACCCATGAGAGCAGAAACTTAAGTCCATCCTTCAGGAAAAATAATCCATCTCTCTGCCTCTCTTTGCGATGTAACTTTACTCACTTATACACACACACACACACACACACACATACACACATACCGCTTGGTAAGGGAAAGGCTGAAACAGATACAGGGGGAGAGCAACAGCACATTTACTGTGCATTTAAAGCATATTACTTTTCAGACAAGAGTTTGAAGAATAATAAACTGGGTGCTTAACTGGGCTATTTTCCCTTTCAGTTAATGCCACGCAATGGCAAGGCGGGGGCGAGAAGAATTCATAAGTCTTTAAATGCAGAGTAAACACTGCTTTCTTTGTTGATTGTAGAGCTCTGTTGTGTTTTTTTATGGATCTTGCCCCCTTCCCCTCTTTCTCTTTCTTGTCTGTCTGTGTATCACTTGTTTCCAATCTCCAACCAGAGGAGCTGCTTTTGTGTTTGGTCTCCAAACAGCACATCTGAGGTGCACACCTCTGTGACATTTTATAGGTTCAAATCCCCAAGAATGGGAGAGGGAGAGAGTCATATTTTATAACGGCGGTTTATTTTAACGGGCGCTTGTAATTAACGCAGCATGTCCTTTATCTCCCAGCCATCTATGCCAAGGCCTTTATTTAAACAACTTTATTGTGAAATGTTTGCGTTCTCAGCATTCGGTCAGGGCCCACACACAGAATATTATTTCATACTTCAAGGGGAGGGTGGGGGAGTGTGTGTGTGTGTGTGTGTGTGTGTGTGTGTGTGTGGGGGGGGGGCTTTGGAAGAGTTTATGCTTTGAGCGGTTATTGTTTTTGATTACAGCAAGACTCTTTTTAAAATGGATCAAGCCCGGTAACCTTGCATACACACATATACACAAACACAGTCTCATACACTACTCACTTATACTGAAGTTGTGAGAGGCTGAAGGAGAACCTGTTTACAGAAGGTCTGTGCGAACCTGAAGCCTTTGCCTGGGCCAAATGTACAATCTCAGCATGATTTATGAGAGTAAGATCACATGATTTATGTCCAAATGAGAGCACATGTTTAATGCCGCTGCTTGGGGGCTTCTTTTTGGAGTGTGTGTTTGTGTTCTTACAGAGTTTAATGGAATTTGATGGGGAGATTGCATGTTTACACTATGTCAAAATGACCTGGAGTTAACACAGCGCTCAACATACACAGGTGTTTCTTGCAGGGTAACAATACAACTTAGACGATCAAACTATGCAACACAAGTGTCCTATCAAAACTTACATGTTGAGCATGCTTGCACTGTGTGATTGTCTATTTAGAGCTAATCTCTTGCGTGAACAATCCACACGGCCTATGGCGGTTTCACAGTATTAACATTTCCTTATAAAAATGATTTGCTAACTTTGGTAGACAGGAAGCCCGCGTTTGAGTTTTACTAAAAGTGGAAGAGCTAAACGTTGTTAGCTGTCAGCAAATAAACCTTCTACATTTTCTTGTTCATGTTTTTTCTCTGTATGCGGCTGCAGCTTTGCAAGAGTTGGACATTGGACACAGGAACAAAATCTATACTGAAACCAGACAATAAAACTTTATGTTTATCTTCACTGTGGTCTTATGCATCTTAGTTAAAGTGTCCCTTATAAGCACAAACCATAAATGCTAATTAAAACCACATTCAAAGCTGCATTATGGGTTTAAAATGAAGAATGCAATGTGATAATATAAACAGTATAAAACAGTCCAGGTCAGTTCAAAGCTTCTGATTCTGATTCTATGACTTTTTTAAAACACCCACAGCAGATTCTGTTCTTATCGTATAATAATAGAGCATCCATGTTTATAATATCTACAGTACCTAATGATTTAGCTATGAGCCCAAGAAGATCAGTTGAATCACAGATCCTTGGGGATAAGTTTAGTATACTCTGCTTTTAGAACACAGAAGATTGACAGTAAAAACATGCACACAAGAGGGAGAGAATGACTCATGACTTAAAGGTTGTGAGCAAATATAGCTGCACTGCTGCAGCCTGCTGAAACCACCAAAAAACACTTGGTTTAATAAGGGTTAATGTGGTGGCCGCCATAGGCCGCTGTGTACAAAGACTTCACCACAACCTACTATAAGCCTCAAGGATTGACCAAACAACTTGCTGACTTGCCCCAACACACTGTCGCCAATCTCATTCTACCTTTGCAAAGCTCCACAAAATCAGTTCTTGTAGTAACCTGCTGGGTTTACTACTCATCATGGTCAAATCTATTTTCAAGGAGTCTGGAATCAACAGGTCCCACTATCTGCAGCACAAGTTTTTCCTTCTAAGTCAGCCATGGAGCAGTGACAGCAAAACAGCACCAACTTCCTGAAATATGTTGTCTTTCACCTTGGATTCGTCTTGTTGTCTGTTTGGTTAGCTCTCGTCTGTTTACTCAGTTCAAATAAATATGGCCATTTCCCACAGTGAAATGACTCTTCCCCTATAATACTTCACTAGAAAATCCACTATTGCATGTAGTGTTATTCACTCAGAAGACAGTGTGGCAACAGTGAAAGTTAGGCGCAGTGAAAGTTAAGCATGACCCATAGGGTCACAATAGCCCACATTTTTTTAGAGGAAATAAGCTAGGCTAAAATAAACTGGGATTATCATCTTTTTAAATGCTGGCTAGTGGCTATTCTTTCAACCTACATTTTCATGCATTGTATAAGGCAGTATTGTGTCTCTTTTAACAATAATAGCAACTTACATTTGGAAAAGAAGTCAGATAAGTAGCATTTTATAGTTATGAAACTGTCCACACAGAGAGGGGCAAGACCTTACACACTGCCACCAGAAGAAGCTGCACTCTATTAAATGTGGTGACATCATCATGATGAGAAACACATGAAGAAACATTCTTATTTTCTCTGTGGATTTGACTAAAGGAAGGTGGAATCTACAAAATGTGAGAGGAAGCCACCAACGCGGTATGTCGGCCTTTACACTGTATGCTCACACTGTAGCTGTATGTCCATGCTGCTGGCCATCTATTCTCTGCGACATATAAATGTCACACAACACTTTCCTTAACCGACCTCTCTGTAGACACACCAAATTATGTGAGCAAGTGGAATATCTGTGTTTTTAAACAATAGTTTCTTATTGGTGGAGCTGCTAGGGGCGTAAAATAATTTACTTTGTGAGGTCAACAGGCAGAATAGGAACATACAATTTTACCCTAGACTGGACAGTTTGTGTTGCAATGAATGATAGAGGACTTAACTAATGGTACAAAGCCTATACACTGTAAGTTATCAAAACTAATTGTAAACCTGTCTCTGCATTTCATGCTGGCTGACCGGCACAATGTAATTACAAATTCTTTGTCACTTCAATAAGTCTGTACATTAGTGAAATATTTATCTCTAGCTTCCTGGTACCCCACCTTCCCGTTTTGTATTTGTTTCCTTCTTGCAGTCATTTCCTTTCCTTGCCTTTCCTCCTCTCTATCTTCCTCTGCCCTGTCTCCCCAGTCTCCTCCTCCCTCTCCCATATGTTGTGGTGTGAGAGGCTATAAAGGATAAGTGAGGCATAGACACTTCTTTATTAGCGGAGACTAAACAAATGAAAAATAAATTTCTTTGAATAACTTTCCCATCTCCCTCTTCTCTTACTCATCTTTCCTTCCTCCCTACACACTGTGGTTTGCCTTCAACAACGGTTTATCAGCAGGCGGGTGTTTGGTTGGCGCCTCGCGACAGCCACGCCTGGTCTTACACTATAACCCTTGGATGTTGAATTGAATGCAGCAAAGCTGGTCGAAACAACCTCAAGGTTAAAGTGCTGCAAGAAAAATAAATGTCTTTACTATTTAAAGCCATAATGTACACACCTCAACGCACTTTTCTCTGCAGCAAACACACACACACAAACATTCCCAAATTGCCCTCAAGCCCAACAAGTGGTGGTGGCCGACCACAAGAGTTCTATTGATCGTGCCTGGCTCTGCCAAATCCTCTACTGTGTCATTCAAATATTTTTCAATTTTAATCACCAGCTCCAACATCAGAACAAGCCCCTGTACTACCAAAACACACACATGCACACCCGCTTTTGTTACACATGTGTTTATTGGCACACACAGGAAAAGAATACAAAACACAAACACACACAGCTGCACATGCACACTTCAAAACTTTAAAAATACTTAAACACCCCTACTCTACTGCCACAGTACTTCAAACATATCCTTCCATTCCCTACACACACACACACACACACACACCTCCTCCATCTCACACACAAAAGATGCAGATGCACAGAGGTAAGCAACAAAGAATCTTTCCACGGTGGAATTTCAAACAATAAAGAGTTGTTCTCTCAATTCAGTTGACAAATATATTAAGATCTACATGCATACTGAGACTGTGTTCCTGTGATTGTCTGTGTGTGTGTGTGTGTGTGAGAATTAACAGTGAGAGAGAGAGAGAGAGAGAGCTATAAAACCATATTTATCACCTGGCCTGTCTTGTGCCCAGCTCAGACTGTAGCTTTGACAGGCTTCGCCTTATTCATTACATCATTAATTACCTCTTCATTAACTTTTCATTGTTTTATGGAGAAGGCATCGGGAAGGAGAGAAGAGATGGGGTGAAGTGGTGGTGGGGCTCTATCAAAAAACCTTATCCATAGCTGGGCATCTGGGCCCTGTTCTGCCTGCCTGAGCGTCCCTCCCCTGCAGTGTGAGGGTGTGTAATCTGGAGATTGAGCAAGAGGTTTTGTGGAAGGTTGCTGATTTGATTCTCAAACTGAAAGACTAGGAAAAAGTGGGTGGGGAAATTAAGGAGGAACACTCTCATCAACAAATACTGCCCAACAGGCTCAGGTTTTATGAAATTCCCGTTCTATTAATGCAGACCTTGGATCTGTGTGTCCAATATGTCTATTATCCAATGGATCCAAATGGACTCACTATCAGCCTTGACCACATGACATCATAATCATGGGTGGGAAAATTTTTGTTTTGAATGGACACACTTTGATCTTGATTTGTGGGGCGTGTACTGAGGCCAAAACCAAAGCATCAGTTGTTTAACTAATACCAAAAGATATGTTTGATTGACAAAGTCCTACAGCTGCCATAGGAATTCTGAAGCTGTTGTTTGTCTGTAGTGATGAAATAGTGTGATGTTGTTATAGAGCCACAGTCTGAAGAGAGGAGGTTTGGGTGGATGGAGGGTCCAACAAAACTTGGACACAGACACAGGAGACTGCCGTTTCCAAACATTGATAACATTTGATATTGACTGTGGTGTCCCTAGCCCCTCCTTAAGTAATTACTGTTTCACTTGTTTAGTAGGCTCATGTTGATGATCTCACATTATCATATTCCTTCTTTCTTTGGCTGTCTAATAGTGGCTGAGACTTAGCAACAATCATAGGCCCATGTATTTCATGAGGGTTATATATGCTCAATTTGTTGTTAGATGGAGAACTTGTTGGTGTTGCTGCTCTTTTAAAGCTCACCACAGCTACTTCATTAAATGTGGTTGACCACATTTGGAATTAGGTTACTCATCATCTGTTTGTTCTATAACGGACTGAGTCTGGAAGTGTCCCCAATCCCTTTGGATAAGATCTTTTGAAATTGTTTCTTATTTTTGTTTTTAGGTTGGTTCATCAGACCTTCACCCCAACTGCTGCAGTATTTAATATAGCTCCCAGTAAACAGCGTGTGAAACTCTGGAGTATGGAGCAGAGTGTCACTGGCAAGAGCAAGGCTCTGGCAAATATTTAATCTCATAATGTGCAATGTGACTTTTGCTGACAATTTTCACTTGTCAAAATAAGCACTTAAAATAAAAACTATCCACAATTTTATGATCTGTTACCGTGAAACATCATCCTATCTGAGATCTGATTGTGAGCATATTTGATACTGGCCTTGTAGCCACCAGGCGCTGTTAACCTTCCACACACCACTCTGGCTTTCCGTCATTAGCGATGCATCGCCCGACCATGAGCACAGATTGTGTTTAAAAAAAGTCCTTGCCAGCCACTATCACCACTGCGGGCCAATTAAATGGCAAATCACTATACAGCATGGCTCATTCACTCTCCCCATCTCGCTCTTTTAACAGCAATGCCTGGCCCAGACTCCTGCTTCTCTTTGAATAACATGTGTAGATGGCCCTTTGTATTTACAAGCTGCTGGACGCTTGTTAGTTCACTTTTTTCACAAGAAAGGCTTTGAGGGGAAAGACGATAGACATTATACTTTATCACCTTGAGCTTTTTTCAGACATTTATGTGACAGTGTGATTCTAATTCTGTAATCCTCCTGAACACTTTGATGTGACATGAGCTAGAATCAATTTGTGTTTTGTGTGTGTCTTTATGTAATATTAAAATGTAAAACTACTATCCAAATACTCTAGTACAAGGCTGACCAATTACTAGACATTAATACATTAAGAACAATTAATCACTTTAAGGAAAAACAAGGAAAAACATAAAACCAATACAACTTAGGAATATGAAAAAAGAAAACCAGGGTTCAATTCAAACTGGGCAAGGCAGCGAAATTAGTTTCTTATAATTGCTATGCAAACCTACCTACCTGTCTCTCAAGTTTTAGTTCATCTTTTAGTTTTATCCCTTCTGCTCTCAATGAAGATTGATACAGGTTATGTAAAGAATTCTTTCATTCATAACAAAAATAAAAGGAAATCAAAAATAGGAAGAAAGGGAGATAGAATTAAGAGAAATCTGTATTTTAGATGTTAATTCACTGCTCTTCTTTATAAGTTATACATAATGTGGGCAAGCAAATCAAAAGCGCAGATAATGAATAAATTAAGTAACAAATATCCAATCCTAGAGATATATAGTTGCTGTGATTGGAAATGTGCTCAAATTGCATTGACAACTCAAATTTCAGTTGTTACTGATTGCTAGAGACTATGTTCTCTGCCTGGCCTGGCTGTTCTCTCTTTGTCTCTCCCTGTTTCTTTCTCTCTGTGTAACCTTCATTTTAATCAAATGCCTTGGAAATGCCAATCTATGTCATGTGATCAGGTATCATTCATCTTATCGGGGACAATGACTGTAGTGTTGTGATTTTTGATATGGAATATGCAGATTTTATTCTTCATTAGACTTAAAACTTGGCTATAGCCTACTGTACACAGTGCATGATCCTGACTCTTTGTTAGCTTCATTAGATCCTTACACCCATCCTCTGTAAGAAACTCCTTAGTTGCCCAACAGACTTCTTCCTCCATATTAGTTTTGCTTAGTTTGATTTATAAAGTTTCTCAGCTGCATGTTGAGTTAAACCCAAGATGTGGTCTCAACATCCACAGATGACATACGCTTGTAATGTAAAGAAACTAAGAAATTAATAGCTAAAATGAAAATAGCTAAAGAGCGTAAAATACAACCATCGCAGTTAACAATAGCAAGGACACAAATCATCACACAGATAATGAAGGAAGGACAGGAAAATCAGACCTTGTACTCAACTCAAGGTTCAAGTATGCAATACCATAAGCCATGTTTTTAGAGGCATCAGAGTACTAAATGGGAAAATGGACGATTGCAACTGCAGTGTCTGCATGCATACACACCACATACAAGATGTAGTCAGTTGATGTTATCTTGCAGGTCTTGTTTTCCAGCAAGTTTACTGCTGGTGTGCAAATACATCAAGGTTACTTGTCTTTAGTCTAGTTTTACTGTGGCAGCAAATGAGATAAGGAATAATTGGCAGTGTAACTTATAGTCAGATCAGCAAAAATGCTCCTTCCTTCCTTCTTTCATTCTTCTCCTTCTTTTAAAGGCATTTCCATGTCCTGTACTGCCTTGGGTACATGGATCTCAACATATAAGACTTAATTTACTTGCAGTCTGAGTTCGAAACTTTGAATAAAAAAGTATTGCTTGGAGATTCAGTGGCATTTGAATCAACATCAAAACTTTTCTCAGCAAATGTGGTTACTCATCTAATTTAACCACCGAAAGTTGATTAACTTGAGGTACTCAGACAACTGATGACACGAAACAGGATAAGAAACTTCATTTCATGAAACCAGAAATTGTGTACAAGAACAGTATGTCAAAGTGTTTTTTTTTTCTGTGTTGAAAATTGAAGGAAGCATCCAATATAGTCTACTGTATGATTTAATGTCTAATGATCTAATGTACTATATAAAGACCATATCCTCAAGCCAAAGGCACATTTTGAAAGCAAGGAACCTTATAAGTAAAGTGAGAACTTTAGAGTTAAAAGGGGAACATTGTTGATGTAGATTTATAGTTTAAGTCTAAGTCTTGTTATTTGTTTTCAATTAAGATCAACTATGGAAAGATTTCAGAAATATTGGTGACAAATCAGTTCAGCTGCAACTGATACAACTCCTTTATCCTCTGGTATTCCTGCTTGGCACATGAATGACCTGTACATTATGGCGTTTACTGTCAACACATTAAAGGTATTCTGGATGCTAAAGCAGTTCTCAGATAATTACCTCTCTGTCATGGCTACTATTTGCTTGGCAGTGGTGTGACATTGCCTTCTAATAATAATAATAATAATAATAATACTTTATAGAGTATATTTATAAACACTTTTCCTGAACCCACATATTTACAAATTACTTCCACACACAAGGCTACTAACCCAAAACAAACTGATCATAATAATTATTTCTGTATGGCCTAATAAGTAAATAAAACACTTAAGACCAATTACTGTCGCAACCACAATTATTTGAACACAGCAGGAAAATCAATCAATCCAATAAAAATCAAGTAATCGGAAAGGTTCTCAGATAAAGTACATTTTAGAGGAGAGTTAAAAAGGGTCACTGATTCTGCTGACCCGTTCCTCGACATTATTCCATAGCTCTGGGGCTCTGACTCACCCGAATGCTCTGTCACCTCTAGCTTTGAGAACAGATATAAGACTTCTTCCGAGGATCTTGGGCGTACTGGCTCGTGGCCAAAGGCACGAGAAGGCCATGAAGAGCCTTAAGTCAACAGTAAAATCTTAAAATTAATTCTAAAACATAATGGGAACCATTGGAAGGAGGCTAAAACAGGCACAATGTGGTCACTTCTTGTTAAAGCATGGCAGATGGAGTTCAGTACAGTCTGGAGCCTGGTTTCCAGGCCGGTGAAAATGTTTTGCAATAGTTGGGCGCTGTGAGAAGAAGGAGCCTGTAAAACAATTTCTGCATCTTGGAAAGATAAAATAGATTGTGTTTTTGAAATAGTTCTACGATGCACACATTTTGTGAATTGTGCTGATCAGAACAAGTTACCCTATCAAACCAACGGCAAAGTTCTTTACAGGCCTAATGTGTTCAACTGGGAACCAACAGATGGAGGATTTGTTTTTGCTATGTGCTGAGACAATTACAATGATCTCTGTTTTGCTTGAGATTTAAGCTGTGGAAGATTTTCTTGACATTCAGGCAGATAGGCACATAGGTAGTCATGTAGTGAATTCAGCATGCAGGATCAGTGGCTCGAACAGGCAGGGGCACATCTGTGTCATCAGCATACCAATGAAAGGAAACACCATGTCTATGGATAATACATCCTAGAGAGCATGTACAGAAAATAAAGCGGTCCCAAAACGCTGAGCCCTGCGAGACACCATACAGAAAAAGGCGTTGTGGTTATTAATGGAACTAGAACATCCTGTTTAACAGGTATGAAGAGAACCGTTTAAAGCTGTACCGAGGATATTCCTACTCAGTGCCTCAGTCTCAGTGTCTCACAGAGTACTGTGATCAATTGTGCAGCACTAAAGATTGACTTGGCTATCTGAAGTCGATGAGTCATTAGTCCAGCCTCAGTCTCAGTGATGTGATGTTTTGCAAAAGCTGGACTGACATTTTGCTGTTAAAAAATTGCTTTTAATAATTCAAATGTATTATATAAGCGGTAGCTTGGAGCTTATACCTAGCAAGAATTAGGTCCCTCTGTTTATTGCTTGATACACTCACAAAAAGCCAGTCTCTGTCCTTGCCTGATGAAAGGTGCTTCAGACCCCAACAACCTGACAGGTGGAAGTGAGGCAGAGCATCCAGAGAGAATGTGCTGTGGTGAGATAATATGGATTTTTGTCTGCCTGACAGGTAACATCAACCTATTTTCTTCTCTGTCCCAGAGACAGTTGTGTCTGCCTCACAGCATTGCTACTCCAAGTTGAAGTCTATAATGGAGCCACTCTGAGCTTCCCACTTATTTCATATTAGCCTTATAGCTATGTTCACAGACAGTATTTCAACTCTAGGAGGCCCATATCTAAACATGTTTCAGTTCTGGGACAAAATGTTGCAAACTATCTTAGGCTATGAACAGTTTAGGCTAGAAAAAGTGACAAAAATATAAAAATCAAGATATTTTTTCACTGGTTCTAATTTAAAAGAAAGAAGGATATTGGGGTTTTAGAAAGGTTAGCATGTGCGGACAGATGAAACCCTACAGTAAGTTTGAATTAGGTAATATAAAAATACTGCAGATATACTAAATGATCTCTCAATCAAATGGTTTAAATTGTGTGAAAATGAGACTGATTTTTTGAATTGCAAACCAAGGATATGAGTCTGGTTAAACTTTTCAGAGACAGTGTTTTCAAATTTCATTATTGCTTATGATTGTGCATAACAGGTCTTTTGTGTATTTCTGCTGTGGTTCCCACAGTTTAGTGTAGCGCACAGCACAACTGACTGACTCCAAATGATTCACCTCAACTGTAAGTGTAAGCAGCGTTCAAAACATTTCAAAACAGATGTAGGTGGTTGTTAGAACTGGAAATATGAGTTGGTGTATAAAATACAGAGGTGACAACGGATCAATAGCGTTAGCACTATTTTAATTATACAGTGTGTCGTCATTAGACCACACACACAGACCTCCTACTTAACACCATGACAATGAGGCAGCTTTCGCTATCTGACGGACAGCACCACTAGGGAAATGACGCACTGTGTGTGTGTATGAGTTTGTGTGTTATGCACGTGTGTGAGGGAGAGAAAGACCTCAGAGCCCTAGGGATAGTGTGTCACATAAGCTCCATCACAAGGCTGCTTTATTGGGCCTGGCATGGGTCAGACCCCTACTGTCATCTTCAAATATGCCCGCCACCTGCTCACACACACACACACACGCATGAACATGCACACACATCCATATGTGTACACACTCACCATACACACACACACTCATGCATACACAAACCAGCACACATGGCATGCAAAGAATTCATCTGGTGTTTTCTTGTAATTGCAACAAAAACACCAAATCTGGACGTGTCACGTTCATTTCCCAGGACCCCAGAGTGGAGGGCTAATTTCAAACAGCCTCCCCCTCTCACTCTGCAGACCTCTGTCCTTTTTTCTCCACCCGCCCTTCTTCTTCTTTTTTTTATCCTCTCATCTCAAAGGAAAAGAAAGACAGTCTTTTATACATCGGCCAGTTTTGCAGACGGTTATTTGCTTAAGAGAGGCAAAACTGACTGAAATTCTTTATTCGTCTACCCGGAGAGTGTTTGTGCCACTCTGCCTTCAGATTCCACATGTCTAAGATATACGCCCCGGCCTCCGTTCCAGGGACTCAGCCGCCAATAATATAAATTAGCAATGCAATAAGATTTGCAATGCCACCACAATCAGCCCTGAATGCATAAGCAAATCAGTCGCTTTTCCCCCCCATTTATAAAACCAGTCTATTTTTTTTTCTTAATTATTTCAATGCAATACGATTTAGTAGATATGATAATGCAGATATGCTTTATGCTTTATACAAACACACACACACATATATATGTATATATATATATATATATATATATATATATACACACTCTGTGGGCGTGTTGTGTGTGTGTGTGTGTGTGTATAGTTTATGAGTGCATTACGCCCTTTTTGTCTTGCTGTGCAATCTGTTCATGGTCTATTTTTTTAGCATTTGATACATGTGAATGCACTTATTTGCTACTTTTAAAAATCAGCCCACGTGTGTAAAAGTGAGAGTGGTTATGTGAGTGTCTACAGTATGTGTGCACTTTTTTTCCCTCACGAGCATAAGTATGGTTGTGTGTATAACTGTGAATCAGTATGTGCACGTGTCTGTTCTGTTGTGTGCTAGTCTGTGTCTGTGTGTGTGTGTGTGTGTGTGCCTGCGTAATGTGTGTGTGTGTGTGTGTGTGTGTGTGCGCCTGCATGTGTGTGTGTGTGTGTGTGTGTGTGTGTGTGTGTGTGTGTGTGTGTGTGTGTGTGTGTGTGTGCGTGTTCCCTGATGGAGATAAGTCTGAGTGGTTAGGAGGGAACAGATGTCAGCTGGTGTCGGCTGCCAGGAAGACTGAACAAAGCCAATCACGTTGCCTTCCTGTCCAAAATGCATGGCAGAGGGAGACCTGCATCTAACAACAATTTGTGGCATTAACTCTGAGCATGCCACCCTGGCTGCACATACACACACACACACAGACATACACACACATACGCACACACACACACAGGCATACACATACAAACACACACGCACACACACATAAATATACTCACCACCATCATCCTGTTTGGAATAAATCTGGTAAACAACTGGTGGAGATATGAAAGATTGCAGGGGGAACTAACAAAATGGCGTCTGTAATATGATCTGCCCTTGTTGCTACAGTAGCTTAATCATTCATAAGCCTGTACAATGGAAGGACTGGCTGTCATTATTGAGTCACTACTTGGTCCTTTGTTGCTTTTTAAAAAATATTCTAAAGCATTTTTTCTTTGCAACCTATCATTTAATAAATCAGATGTCCAAATGCTGTAAATTGCAAGTTGCTCTTTTTTTTTTTTAAACAACAGTAGAAGCTCATCAAAAGAACAACATTTAAATCTTGGCCTGACTCACTGTTTCAATTAATTAATTCCAGTGCTAATGTTTACATATTGCCATCTTGTGCAATAAGCTGAGTGTTACAATCGTCTAGTTGTCCAAACTTTGTTATAACATTGTGCACTAGTTGTTATGTCTTACTTCGTCTCACTTGTGTCAATCATTTGCACATTGAGGTAGGATGAACACAGTTTCATTCTGCTGTGCACTCCTTATTGTGACAATAAATTTAACTTTGACTAATGTTCCTTCTCTTTCCTCTCCCTTTAATTTCCCTCTGTCTCTCGTTCAGTCTCTGTCTCTTACTCTTTCTCCATCAAACACAATAATATTAGCAGTAAGTTCCTTCATGCACTAGGATAAAAGTGTAAAAGCCAATTTGGGAGAGAAACACACAGATCTTAATTCTTTTTGAAAATGAGAGTGAGTCATGCAGAAAAACATATTCACCATGTATCATAAACAATAAGGAGCACTGAGAGGAGAGACTAACACAACCACGCATGCATGCATACAAAAACAAAAAATGTAAAAATAAAAAATAAAAATAAAAAGTCTAAATTGCATTTTAGGGTATACATCATAAATGTCCATCAATATTACATTTTATTACATATATGCAAAATGTAATTGTCCAAACAAAGATGAGAATCCACATTTGCGGATTCAAAATTCTCTTAATATTGTTAAGACTTAAGGAGGCCTGCAAAATCACACATATCCTGGGCACTCAAACTCAGGATGGGCAGAGAGCTAAAATGGATAACTCTGGGACTGACACGTCCCATTTAGGCTTAATACACAGAGGTGACTGGCAAGACCAAAACTGACTCAACCAAATCTGAAGTCATGTAGGTTGCATCTGATCCAATCCAGCACAACTGACCAGACTCCATCAAAAAGAAGAAATTCTCCTAACTATACAAAGACAGTTGAAACTAGAAGAAGAAAAACAGCAAAGCTGACACACTTTGAGATGACAGAGTAAGCATCCAAATATATGTGTTTTTGTGTGTGCTAGTCATCATGGCATCCTAGCCTTGACTGACAGATCCTTAGGGATTGTCTGTTACAAATCTGCTGACCTCTGACCTCCCCAATGAGTTGTAAAAACCACACTCCATTTCCCTTAAGACGTTAACAGCCTGCACAAGTGGTGAGTATGTGTGTGCGTGTGTGTTTGCCTCTGTCTATGCGTGCACGCCATGTTTGTGTGTGTGTCTGGTGTAACCCTGAGGTTAAAGAGCAATCTGCAGCCAATTAAGCGCTTCACTAGGAGGGCCCTGCTTCCATGAATGAGAGGAATGCTCTACGAGCTTAAGAGAGAGGGACTTGAATCGGTGCTTTGGAAGCAGTATACAGTACATGTGAGAGAGAGAGAGAGAGAGAGTATGTATGTGTGTGTGTGTCTGTGTGTGTGGTGGCTATATGTCATGGCTGACATGATTACAGTGCAGGTTTGTGTGCTGGTAACAATTAAGTGTCAGAGTGCTAATGTAAGGGTTTAAAAGTTCACTGCATACAGAAGTCTGCTTTTGAACTGGGAAGAGAGTTGAAAGCAGTAGGCCTTGCATGAAGCTTACCACCTACTGAGACAATCAGAGACTCCCAAACCTCTAAAGAACAACAGGTATGGAGGGTAAAGGTTTACTATAATGTTGATATACATCAGCATGTTTACCCCCAAAAAATAAACTTGGTAAAAGAATTAAAAAAAAAAAAAAAAATTAAAAATTCAGAGTTCTAATACTAATGAAAAGGCAGTCTGCACTCTGTCACTTCCTCTTGAGGACTGTGGATTACTATTTGTGGTGCTACTTTCCTCTTTTTGGAAATCTGGCATAACATTGTACATACCTATAATATGATGTAGGCAGATTCATTTCCTGGAGTTGTTACTTTTTAGAGTTTGTGATGCTTTGAATTTGTGATGTCTTTTGTGTTTTGTATAAAACTGTAGAAAATGAGAATCGAACCCTCAAATAGAAAAAAGATTAAAGCAAACATTTACCTTGCGTCTTGATAATTTCATAATCTTATTTATAAGTGATGAACGAAGTCTTCACTAGAGTCAAGACAAGCTCATTTTGATTTAAATAGCCTAGAATATAACTTATGACAACCTCTATCTTTAGACCTTATGCTTGGATAAGCCAGAAAAAAAAGATGACTAATTACTAGGGAGAAGTATATATAGTGAGGTCTCTTTATAAAGTGACACACCATGTCAACCACCAGACCACCAGTCAACAATAAATATAAAATCAGTGTTAAAAGAAAATATAGATTATGTCAAGTTAAAAAAAAGAGAAAAATTGAGAATAAGAAATCGTAAAAATTGTAAAAATGTAAAAATTGAAAAAAACAACTGCATGTTTATCAGGAAAAGGTTAGTGTATGTAGTAACAGGCCTTTTTCACAGCAGACAGTTTGATATGTCATAGTAGGAACAGAACAGGTGTTACTAATAGCATTAAACATTAATGATGGCTCTGTTGTATTCAGGTGTACCACCAAGTCATGACAGTGTGACACTGAGCCAGCATGCACAGTAGCAGGACCCTGACACCGAAACAGCTAAACAGAAATCAATCATCATTCATGTTATACACACCTCTGCTTTTCCTACTGTGACGTGTCAAAATGCCACTGTTCCTATTGTATACTGTGACATTCAAATCAAATACTTGTTCTCAAAATGTTTTTAATTTCTATGTTTGTTTGTTTTGTTGTTGTTGTTTTTTGGGGGGGGGGGGCATTTTGTTCATGGCTTAGATAAAATGAGCTGATTAATCTGAACTGTTTTCTACTAATAAAGTCAGAGAAGAGAGTGAATCCGTAGGTGGGAGAGACCAGAGCGCTCACAGTGCCTCGAGATAACTTCTGTTATGAATTGGCGCTACATAAATAAAATTGACTTGACTTGACCAGAGAGATGACAAAGTGATGAAAATACACACACCAAGTTGTGCTGTCACCCTTCAGATCAATAAAACTGACAGATGAGGACGGTAAGTCACACACACTCCCAAGTCAGAATTAAAATAACTACAATTCTAGGAATAATAAACACTTTTTGTCATTTATGTCAGTATGATCCTTGACTTTTGAGTTAAGGACCTTCAGTTTGAGTTTCATCAGCAGTTTTTAAAAATAAAATGTGGAACTAAATAAAGTAAACTAAAGGTTAAAGGTATAGTACGCAGGATTTGTCGGTTGCTATCGGTTCAAAGTTAGCCCCTCCTCCCCTG
This sequence comes from Lates japonicus, assembly GCA_033238685.1. NCBI lineage: Eukaryota > Metazoa > Chordata > Actinopteri > Centropomidae > Lates > Lates japonicus. The sequence continues at coordinate 64,000 of BRZM01001342.1, read as the reverse complement.
TTCAACAAGCGCGAGAGAGAGCGGCTGTGGTGGCGCGAGCTAGGGAGTGAATGAGGAGAGGGAGCTGCGTTAGCAAGAACAAAGCACCGAAACAGAAATACGTCATGTTATTTTTCTGACTGTTTCACATCGGACATGTTCTTAAGTAAACATGCACACAACTCTGCACTGTTTCAAGTTAAGCCCTGCTCTCAGACCTGCAGCTCACACAGAAAGAGAGTGAGAGACATAGAGCCCCTCACACCCTGCACACTGTTCCTGGCTGGGGAAAATAAGGGGAGAATAAGAAAATACAGGCATGAGGCACCGTATGAGTCTATACATTGTTTTTTGATCTGTAAATAGAAAAGCTGTCACGAACTGTAATTTACTCTTTCGTCCGTGTGTCAGTTACATATAGAAGGATAAATTCAGTCAATTATTATATGAAAATTACATTCAAAGCAAGGAAAAGAGCAGATGCAGCAAAGTCAGGAGAGGAGGTGTAAAAGCAAGAGGGCAAAGAGGGATGGAGGGAGGGAAGCAGGAAGGAGGATAGGGTTGATGTCCATCCTGTTCTCCTTCTCCCACCCCCACCTGCACCTCCTCCCAGCTGCCCTTGCCATCCATCAGTGGGTGAGCAGAGAGGATCGGAGCCCAGAGTAATGAGCCGTAAGCCCCCTTACACGTGTTGACGCGCTGCTAAATAAGATCCATTTACCTAGGCTGCCGCCACCATGCCCCACCGACGACTGGAGGAGAACGCACCACCTTCCCTACCACCCCCCAATGCACCTCAAACACACCTCTTGTCATTGTCATCTCTTCCGTTCCTCTCCAGTTAGTATTGTCTCTCTGTAAATCTTCCTGTGTGTGCCTTAGTGAAAGAATATCTACGTGATTGTGCTGTTTTCGTGCAAGTGTGTGTGTGTGTGTGTGTGTGTGTGTGTGTGTGTTCCTGTGGGCAGGGAGGACGGCGTGGTGATCCAGTTACTCAAGACAGACAGAAGCAATTGTTCTCCAGTTACAGAGTTTTCTCTGAGACTTGAGGGCATCACTGTCAAGTGTCGAGGCCATCAGGGAAGTCTCGTGTTAGACGATTACACTCGATCTGGCTTGTGTGTGTGTGTGTGTGTGTGTGTGTGTATCTCTGTGTGTGTCATGGGAGGGGGGCCACAATGTGACCTCCACTGCTGTAGTTGGGCTGTGGGTTATTTCCTATGATTTCTGTAGTTTTCTGGGGGCATTTTAGTTTTCAAAAATGTCCAAAAAAAGTTGCTGTAGCTGCTCTTTATTTTCAACTAGGATCATAGCCAATAGAAACATACTGAGGACTCTCTTTAGATGAAACTATGTCCTCTTGGTTCGTTTGCCTATCCACTATCCTACCATATTCACAGCAACCTGTCAAATGATTGGCGATTAATTGTGTGTGTGTGGGTGTGTGTGTGTGTGTGGGTGTGTGCGTGTGTTGGAAGCTGTGCATCCACAATGTGTAACTGGTTACAACACCAAAAGGTGTGTGTCATACTCAGCACCCATGTAAAAACCACACACTGTCCGGGAACAAAAACTGTTTATACGACGCATCCTCTTATAACAAAGGAGGAGAGTGGTAAGAGACAAAGAAACACAGAGGGATGGAAAGACGGACTGAAAAGATGTTTGCAAATCTCAGAAAAAGGTTAAAAAGAAAAGTGAGACAGAGAGAGAGAGAGAGAGAGAGAGCCACGGGAAAAAAGAAAACAGGCAGAAAAAGGGACAGATGAGTGAGCAAGGCTTTAGTAGCGCTGTTGGGGTGAAAGAGAATGCCACTATTAATGAGATGTCTATTTTACCGACCAGCTCTCTGTCTCTCTCACTGCTACGCCTGTTTTCCTCTGGCCCCCATTATCAGTGCACTTGAACCCGGGGATAACAATGAGTTCACAGAGATTGAGAAGTGCCGAGGCCTTGATTGTATGTATTTAGTCATGCAAACAGAGGCAATGGCCTGAGAACGCCTAGTTAGCCAATGACATCATTTAGCCACACAGCCACTTTAACTCAATAGGGCTGCTGTTGCATACAGCTCTCTGTCACTTTACCCTACCCCTGCCTACCATCGCTCTCGTCTCTCTATCGGTCTTCCACCACGCAAAGATTCACTAAATACTCTGTATCTCTTTTATCACTGTCTTTATTGTTGTTGTTCTTATTGTCTGTCCTTTTTTTTCTCTTTCCTCTTTCACGAGGTCAGTCTACGTGTGCAATTTCCACACCCTGTTTTTGTTTGATTTTAACTTTTGTTCTTGGAGAAACTTATCAGGTTTTTGCAAATTTTACCTTTAAAAACATGCGATGTATTAAAATTATCTAGCATCAAAAAACTGACTTGTGTCTCTGTTTGTCTTCCTCAAACATGGAATTTGGAAATTTTCATGTTTTAAAGGTCATTGCTTTGATTCTAGGGCACAACTTAAAAATATTTCCATTATTGATTAATGTAGCGATTATCTCTTTGATTAATCAATTAAACTGTTTGGTTGGACTTATTTCAAAATGTCAGAAAGTAGTGACAATTTCCCATAGTGGTTTCTCAGAGCCCATCGTGACACTTCCAAATTGCTCGTTTTGTGCAGCCAACAGTCTGAAACCCAAATAAATTAAATGTACAATGATTTAAAACAGAGAAAATCAGCACATTCTCACATTTCAGAATCTGGAACAAGGAACCTGTTTGGCATTTTTTGCTTGATAAATAATCAAAATCTTTTTTTTTTATTATCAAGACTGTTGATTAATTTCCTGTCAGTCAACTAAACAATTTATCAAGTAATAGTGTCGACAATATTCCAGTCAAAACAGATTTTCTTTATGATTTTGAAGATTTTATTTTGACTTTGTTTACATGTTTGCCATTTTTAAAGCAGTATCTGCAAATACGGGCAGAGAGGAAATGACCTCTTGCTCGGTGCTTGTGTGTTTGAATGACTGTTAGTGTATGCTCTTGTGTGTTTGCGTGTGTGTGTGTGTGTGTTTGCGTGTGTGTGTGTGTGTGTCTATTTGTTTGCATGCGTCAATCAATGGTGGTTGCTGGCAACCACAAAGATAATGTTGCTTGCTAGAGATGTTAATGCGCCTCTTACTCGGCTTCAAAATAGTATGTGTGTGTTTGTGTGTGTATGTGTGTGTGTGTGTGTGTGTGTGTGTGTGTGTGTGTGTGTGTGTGTGTGTGTGTGTGTGTGTGTGTGTGTAGAAAGGAGGGGTGGTTCTCAAGCAGGGATGTCAGCACTTGAAAAATCAATCACCATCTGGGCTCATTTCATACAAAGGACAGAGGGAGAGGAGGATAACACACAAAAGCACACACACACATAAACTCACACACACTTCTTTCATTTCATGCAAAAGACAACAGAATAGCGTGCAACAGTGGGGTGCCCCTCTTGTGTTTGAAACACTTCACTCTTCGCCTGGATCACCTGGTATAAAAGCGGGTGCAATTCCTTCTGTGCCCTGCACCTCTGCCTGTTCATTTTTTTTTCAAATCTGAGGTTGTGGTGGTTGTATTGAACAACAGAGTGTACAATTCAGGAGGTAAGGCTGGAACAACATAGAGGGTGTTTTCTAAATTAGAGTATTAATACTGGGGCTATCTAAGCCATTAGGCCAGCGCTATCGCGAACCACTGCATCAGGCTGGTGTGCGAGGAGTCACCAAAGCAAACAGGGATAAGAGAAAGAAAGCAAAGATTATCTGCTTGAGTTAGCACCTCAGGTCCAATGGGTTTACCTCCTATTCACATACGGTCCTTGTTACAGATGGTGCTTTAACTTTCTTTCAAAACCTGTTTCAACACATAAAAGGCACTTTTATGTAGAAAACCAGATATTTTATGCAAAGAAGATTTTTAAAATTATACACAAAAAGCATCAGAGGGTTGGCGTGTGTCTACATGTATGCGATGTGTGTATGTGTGTGACATGATTTTTTGCTGCGAGCGCTGCCTCCTTTCAGTTGCACAGCTGTGTGAAATACCAGTGGCAGAAGCTGCTGAGGCAGTGAAAGCATTTAATATCAACAAACAGTTATCTAAGCCATGTCAATAGCTAGACACCACTGTATTTTGACCTACATACAAAGTGAATAAGATTTTTTGTATTTCAGTTGGGTTGTGGTGGGGTAAAGGGGCACAGAATTGGGGGTTAAGGAGGATGTGAACAGGAACTCATTCAAATGTCAGTAATAAAGTAGCAAGTATTTCTTTTACGGCCCTGTTTGCCTCCTTAACTTCTCTCTTTTCTCCTTCAGAGGGAGAAAGTACAGTAATGTAACAGAACATATTGTGCACTCCCGGGCTTTGAAGGATTAAATGAAATGACAAGTGGAGGGAAGAGCCATGTGATTTTATTTATTTTTTCTTACAGGGATAGAGGAGGTCAAAGTATGTGTCTCAGGATGGAGCTGAGGGTGAAGCCTCCAAAACTCTGTTTTTCACAGTGCTGACTGTACCATATAAATCTCACCCATACAGCTGTCATTATGAATTGTTGTTTCAGGTGATCTAAATCATTGGTATTTGAGGATAGGATCTAATTAAATGACATTCTTTTAACCTGCTATTGTTTTGATCATGATTGTCTACAGTGGTGCACTGGCCATTGTACATATGTAATCAGCCCTCACTGACCAGACCTCTCATTATCTGCCTCACCATTTAACACTTTTACGACTGCATGGTTTGGGTTTCTTACTATTCCGAGGAGGCCAAACATTGAGAAGGACACTGTTTCCAGCTAGTTGCATGGCACAAAATTAAAAGCCCATTATGCCATTTGAGGCGAAATGGACAGATTGACTTCAGAACAATTTGATAGGTTTGGTCCCAGTCTCAGGGCTAAAATTGATGAATGAATAAAAGCATGCATACACGCACACACACAGTCAATCCTGCCTGGCCCATCAGCAGAAACCGGGTGTCCTTAGTAATGCACCGCCAGCGCGCGGATCTCTGAATCTCAGAACAGAGGGAAAAGAGGGAGGAGGAAAAGTTAGAGAAAAGGAAAAAGGAAATTAGAGGAAGGAGATGAAAAAATGTATTTTTCTAGCTGCTGTATTTTAATGCGGGGAACAAATGTCATTAGTGGCGTGTTTATTTATTATGTTGCTGTATGGAATTTGGAAGGATTGAATCTGTCCCACTAAACTAGAGGTAACCCAGAAGCTATGTGCAACATTTCTAGAGCGACACAACTTGCTTGACTGCACCTCATTTCTTGGCTAGAATGACGACTCCTACACTTTCGTTATTTTTGGAATGATCAAAACATCAAGATGATGTATTTTCAGTATCCACATGAGAAATATTTATCAGGAGACTAAGCCCAACTGAGGAGAAACTAACGAAAAGAGATGTATTTAGTAAAGACCATGCCTTTGCCCCGCTGAGTCTCAGCTACATGGTATAAATATACATTATGAATCACGCTGTTTGAATTCTCACCCTGCCGTTTCTCAGAAAAACACGATCCAGTTTCCATTTAGCCACCATGGTGATGGTAAGAAGCCTCCTGTGATTGCCATTTCAAGAAAGCAACAAATAAAATATGTTATGTGTTTGTCTAATTCTTTAATTTGGTAAAAATGGAGCTAAAAATGTGTGAAATGTATCCAAGTTTAAAGGATCGCATTTTCAGCTTCTTCAGTGTTTATTTCAGCTTGTCTGCCTAGCGAAGCATCCAGTAGCTGAGGCCAGAGGGCAGACCAACAACAAAGTAGCCACGCAGCTCAGATGAAAAGACAAACTGCTGCTGAAATAAGACCATTAGTTTACAAAAGAAGAAGGCTTGAGGTCCTAATACATAAAATTAAGATACGACATGACAAATCTTCTATTGAAAGTTTGCCCTAGGTCGGTTGATAAAATGCAGTTGAAAAAAAATCAATAACGATCAGGCGTTCAATCCTTATCATTAGCAGTGTCACTGGGTGCATGTGTCTGACTAGAAGCTTGTGCCTTTCTCTTTGGCACAGTTCAGAGGCAATGTCTTGGGTGGTTCGCCTTATCAGCCTCTGTTTGAGATTACCTACACAAACTTTATCCTTGCCAGTATCCTTAGAGTGGGCATTTTAAACTATATGTAAAAAATCAATCAAGCCTCCATTCAGGGTCTCTTTGTAGAACTTAAATACATCCCGAAGTGTCCATCAACAAGGCCTCTACCCTTCCTCCTCACTCTGTGACCAATTGTGCGTAACTTCCAT